>JABFFI010000456.1:0-59052 GCA_013623725.1 Fusarium robinianum | reverse complement strand
AAAAAAAAAAAAAAAAGACAAAGAGAAAAAATATCACCTTCTTTCCCCTCCCGGTTTCCCCATCACATCTCATCTTGGAAACAGACCGTCAATTGGGACTTGACCACGTATACCAACCTACGCAATAAAAACAAGGGGAAATCAGACACCAGCGGCTGAGCATTGAGCCGCGCCACTCACCCTAGTCCAATTCCAGGGCATCTTCTATCCAGCTTGTGGCCATGAAGTGAAAGAGTCAGGCTTTGCTTTGCTTTGCTTTGCTTCGCTTCGCTTCGCTTCGCTTCCCTCTGCATCCGCCATCTGAGGGGACACCGCGTACGCCTTCCCCTTTTCATCTTGACGCACAGTCTCCAGTCTCCAGTCTCCAGTTCTCTGTCTCTCGATGGATCCGGCAATGGACAGCTCTCGTCTGAGCAGCGGCCGGCAGACGCCCCGGGAAACCACCATCGGCCGCACCAGGAGCTCAACCATATCGAGCTCTGCTTCAATATCAAGATCCCACTCTGACACCAAATCTAACTGTACCAACGCCAACGAAGATGACGATCAAGAAGCCCTCTCCACACCAAAGGCGGACGACATCCGCGAGGCCTGCAAATGGAAAGACATTAGCCGCCTCCGAGCGCTAGCTGAAGCCCCTGGTGGGTTTCTATCTGATGTCCTGCGCAGACAAGCCTGTATGTCTCCCATATTCCCGGCCTCACCCCAGCCACTACTTACACCGTCGCTTCTTACTAGGGCCTGTTCTCCTCGGTGTCGATACTCCCCCATCTGACAGTCAAGAGGATGTCTCTAGCGACTGGAAGGAACTGCCCCGTCATAGAGATGAGGACCAAGTCCAGCTTGACGTCAACCGCTCTTTCATTTACTATCCAAATCGTGTGTACTTCAACGAGTCTTGCCCAGACGGACAAAGAGCAAGATATATTGACACTCTTCGCAGACCAGTCCGAGGCCGAGCTGACTCTGCGCAAGTCAGAACTCTCAGCTCTGATCACGGAAGTCCTTCGTCGCCATCCTTACCTTTGCTACTTTCAGGGCTATCATGACATCTGTCAGGTCTTGCTGCTAGTGCTGGCACCGGCATCGAAAGCTCGTGTACTTGCCCGTCTCTCCATCCTACGCATTCGTGATTTCATGCTACCAAGCCTATGCCCTACAACCGCTCAACTCCACCTCCTCCCAGACATCCTCCACAGCGCCGATCCTAAACTACGGCAACACCTTTCCGGTGTAGAACCCTTCTATGCCCTCGCGGGCACCTTGACTATGTACGCCCACAATATCGAGGGCTACCGCGACATCGCTCGTCTATTCGACGTATTCCTGGCCCGAGAACCTGTCTTTAGCATCTACGTCTTCGCCCAGATCATTCTTGACCGACGAGGCGAGATCCTCGAGATCGACGAGCCGGACATGCTACACGTCATCCTCGGCAAGGTCCCTCGCAAGATGAACCTGGACGAGCTCATCGCCAACTCTGCCCGTCTCTTCGAACGCTACCCACCAGAATCCCTGCGTTATTGGGGCCGGATATCTGGTTCCAGCGCTCTCAAGACGGCCCGTGACATCGAGGCCTGCGCGAAGCAGACCACGGACGAGGGTGAGGAGCTCTTTGAGAAGCAGGTCAAGGAGCTTCAGTGGCAGGAACTCCGGGACCGCATCAAGGTGACGCTCTGGGCATACCGACGCCCAGCAAAGGCCATTGGCTTCGCCTTTGCCGTGGGCGCCCTAGCCTTCTACCTCCGTCGGAATCCGACGATCATCAACCATGTCGTCGCCATTTTTTCTCGATAGACACGGCGCTCCCTCAGCCAAATTGGCGTCCTAGCTGGAACACTACCTACCTACCTAGGTAGGTAATTAACGAATTGGGTGTGTGGAAATCAAAAGTTTGGGCAGGGAACTGGCGCAAGTGTTATAGAGGCAAATGGGCACGATGTGTGTATTTTTGTGTGGTTTTTTTTTTTTCTCTTTTCAGTCCGACTAGACATACGATCACAAATGAAGAGGCAAACTCCATCTCCTGGGGCAAGTAGCTGTATATGACCCATCCTCTTCTCCAAGACGCCGTACAAATAGATATCCCTCCCAACATAGATGACCCCCCCTCCCATCCATCCCTCCCATCGCTCCCTAAAGGCCCTCACTCGAATCACAACTTTGAAACTGCAAAATCCCGTTTCTGTTATTTTTCGTCTCTTCCATTATCACCTTACTTACCCCTTTTCAACGAAATCGTCAAAACCAAGCACCATCTCCAGTGACCCGCCCTACGAGTCTTCCTGGAAACCCGCTTTCAGCTGTTCGAAATGCTCTTGCTGTTCGTCAGCCAGCTTCCCGCTCGCATCGCTGATGATGGTGAGGATAAGGGAGTAGTTGTTGTACAGGAAGCGCCCACTCTTGCGCTTGTCGCCGTAGGCCTTGGCCTGTCGACCTAGGAAGGTCTCGATCTCGGTACGCAGACGGCGCAAACTTGCAACGACGGGTTCGTCATCGCCAGCGTCGGCGCTGAGAACTAGGAAGCCCTGGAGGAGCTGACCGAAGCGCTGGGTGACGACGTGCGGGGCGGCCGACATCCTGGCCTGGTCCGCGGCGCGGCCGGGACGGGTGGGCACGGCGTTGGCGAGGTGGCGGACGGATTCGCAGTGACGATCCATGATGACCTGGAGCCGAGGCCAGAGGAGCATGCTGGTGGCGTTGATATAGCTGTCTACGGCAGGGACCTTGCGACGCTGCAGCTCGAAAGCAAAGTGCTGGATGAGGCGAATGCTGAGAAGCAGGCCAAGGGCGTCGTAGGTTTCCGCGACGAGTGTCTTGGAGAGAGTCTGGCCGAGTTCAAAAGTGGGCTCGAAGATATAGTTGAAGTTCTTGGAGATATGAGAGAAGGACAGGGCGGGCGAGAAGAAGGTTGCCATGAAGGTGTACTCGGCGGTCGCGTTATCGATGAGCGCAAGGTTGAAGTTACGGAAGGGGACCTCGAGGTAGTGCGTCGTTTGATCCTCCTCGGCGAGGTACGAGGACATGGCGACTTGGCTCTTGGTCTTGAGGAGGTCGATACGGCGTCCCAGGTTGAAGGCGTCATGGGGAGGCCCTGGGACGCGGGAACTTGACAGGACGGTCGCCTTGCGAGTCGTATCCTCGTGGCCGAGGGCGTCGTTCTTATCGAGAATATGGAGCTTGATCTTCCCAAGCGCCTTTTCATAGCGGGTGAACTGGTTGAGGTAGTACCATCGCATGGTATTCATGTAGGCTAGGGCGATCTCGTTGGCGAGAATCGAATGATGCTTGTGCAAGAAGGAGAACAGATCCTTAAATCTGAGGAAATTTTGCTGTTGAATGATCTGGGCGTTGATATGGGGAGATCGCAGAGCCTTGATCTGGGCGACGAGAAAGTCGCGAATGCGCTCAATCGCCTGGATAGGGGGTCAGAACCATGATCGCGTCGTTGCTTAGAACCCAATGCATACCTTGAATGTGAGCTTCTCGAGAATAGGTCCGAGATCATTAGAAGCGAGACTTGGCCGGGTTGAAGATTTCTTATTGAATGCGACGGTCCTCCGGTCCAACTCGGCCAGCATCCGGGTCCATGTCTCGTCGATGTGCCCCTCGGAGATTTTAGAGATGATCTCGGGGGGTAGGCTCAGCTCCTCAACCAGCGGGCCTAATGCCTTTTCAACTTCCTTTCGGTTATCTAATCTCTTGCTTAGTGCTGTCGATCGGGCTTGAAGGGATTCGATGTCGGCGGAGACTGTAGCGAGGTCATTGCGGAAGCTGGTGAGATTGATCTCGACCGAGTTGAGAACGTCGTCACATGCTGATATTGATCGATGGAGATCCTCGAGCTTGGATCTCTCATTCTCGCCTGCCAGAGAGATTAGGCCAACCCACTTCCAAGTCTAGTGAATATTTCATACTCTCTTCAGCACTTTGCGGCTTCCTGCTATTCGAGAGGGAGGTCTCAGGGGGTTGCGACGTGGCAAGCTCCTTTAATGACAGGCCACCGAAATCGGCCTCGAACTCGACATCCTCCAGTTTAATGGCATTTTTATTTTTCGCCTGGGACTCGCGACCATTAGGAATGTTCGCTAGCAAAGTCTCCAGCACTTCGAGAGAGTCGGGACCCGTGTCGGTGGTAGATGATTGTTTCAACCCGGAGCCGTTTGGTTTGCGCGACGACGAGAGTAGGGAGACGGTTGAATCATTGGACACGAGGGACAGCGAGGAGCCCCTTGGAGAGTGACCACCGCGTTGAGATGTTACGTAGGGGCTGAGAGCGCTCGATGTTCTTCGCGGAAGTGGTGAATACGGTCGACTGCCAGGTTGTGGGCTGGAGGGTCCAGGGGTGCTGGCTGGCCCTCCGGCGAGTCGGTCGAGCCACATGGAAACAGGTTAAAGCGACGGTTTGTGTAAAAGAGAAAGTTATCGGATCAAGGATCGAGTTGGGATCGCGGACATGGCATGGCTGACTTTGTCGGAAATGCCTTCAGGAGGTGATGGACAGGTAGGTAGTTGCGCGAGGCTGTGCTATCCGCGGAGAGGTCAGCAAGCTTGTCGCCAGCTTGCAAGCGAGGCTGAAGAAGCCGGGTGAGACTAGATCCTGATTGGCTAGTGACTCAATGAATCTAAAATTCATGATTGGGTACGATTTTGACGGCTCCCGGAAAGTGGGCCTCCCCAGACCTGCCCAGACCTGCCCAAAACGGTTGCAAGTGTGCCACAGCTGGAAGAGTCACTCGCCGCCAAAGCCTCCAGCCACAATGAACCCCGCCGCCATGTGCTAAAGTAAAAGCACTGTTCATACGGAGTATGCTAGGAGAATCAAGAGCACATGACGAATATCCAAATGGCATAAATATTTATATATTATTTGATATAAACGCGAAGAGCGATCAATCCTCCAAGGCCAGTTGAGCCTGCTCGAAAGTCTTTCCCGTAAGTCTTTCTCTATTAGCACTCGACGAATAATTGCGTGATACAAAGAATATCCATTCACTCACCTTTCAAAAACGCCCTGGTACTTTTTCGCGGTCTCCTTCACAACCTCCTCGGGAAGCTCAACCTAAATAAGCCGATATGTTAGAAATATCACCGACACATTCCAGCTTGCTAGGCTCATGCCAGATGACAGTAAAACGAACTGGCCATATTAAATGTTAGAAAACTCACGTTAGGTTCGCCCTTCAGTCCCGAGCTGGTGAGATAGTCGCGAACGTATTGCTTGTCAAGGGAGGGAGCTTCGCTTCCAGGTTGCCATTGCGATGCTTCCCAGAATCTTGAGCTATCACTATTTCAAAGTTAGTCTCCGTATAGTAAACCGCCGAGAGTCGGGTGGATGCTTTGGGAGTGCTAGACTGCGAAAGCTTGCTCCGCGATGCTCTTTCAAATCGGATCGGGAAACCATTAGAAAAGATTTACGTACGGCGTGAGAACCTCATCCACCTATGGCTATTAGCACTTCCTAGATGTCTACAAGTTCTGGCCAGCTTGAGAGGAAAGGAGCGGAGTGGGGTTGTAATGTAAATCCATAGGAACGTACCAACACGACTTCATCCGTGGCCAGGTCGAGTCCAAACTCGCTAGAATCTGCGTTAGCGTATGTAGCAAAGGATAAGAAAGAAAATAGTAATGGGTGTTGGTAGCGAAATGGGGACTGGCATCCTAAGGGTCGAAGTAATGACTCTCGCCCAACGAGGCGACCAATAAAGGGGAAACTCACAACTTGGTATCGGCCACAATGATCCCTCGTTCGCGAGCATAGGCCGCGGCAGCCTTATAGATCGCTAGGCTTAGTTCTTCGACTCGTGCCGCATACTTGTCGCCGATGATCTTCGCAGCCTCCTGAGGGGAAATGTTGACATCCTTTTCCCCGAGAGGTGCCTTTGTCGATGGGGTATACTAGCAGATGTTAGTGATGTTTAGAGCTCAAAGGATGCGTTTTTGTCCAGGTGAGTGATAAGGAACTTGCTTCTGTCTAGGGGTTGACAGGAATGAGGTTCATCGCAGGAGAATAACTCACAATGGGCCCATTAGGAAACTCTGCGCAGCGCTGCAGTCCAGGCGGTTGGGGGATACCGTGGACGGTACCATGAGTAGCACTTCTCGTCGAGTCAGCTTTTTCTGTTGTTCTGTGAAACAGAGTATCTGTCCGAACAAGATGACGCATGCAAGCAAGCTCGTTGGGAGACCTGAGGAGGGCAAAGAATCACTTACTACTCATTCCATGCGCTGCCGGTAATATAACCCCGGACGATGGCCTCCTAGAAAGATGTTAAGATCCGATGAGTAAAGGAGGACATGACTTATACTCATAGCCTTTCAGACATAATGAGAAGGATCATGGTTGAATTCTCAAGCTCCACTTACAATAGGGAACACCTGAAGCCGGCGGCACACCATTGAACGGCCTCGAAGGATGGCACGTTCTTCCGGACTTAAGGGCGCAGATGCTGGGGGCGACAGAGATACGAGGTGATGCTTGAGGCCCGGAACTTTCTGAGACAGGACAGAGAACCAATGGGCAGAGATTTGGGTGAGAACGAAGCCCTTGCCAGGGACACCATTGGCGAGGATAACATCGTAGGCCGAGATTCTATCCGAAACAGTGAAGAGGAGAGTGTTGTCGTCAAGCTCGAACAGGTCGCGGACCTTACCTGATGCCAGCTTCTTGAGCGACGTGAGAGAGATGGTAGTCAGAGCTTCACCGGAGGACGCCATTTTGGGATGCTCTTCCAGTGTTGAGAATCGATTGGCAGGGGTTGAGATGGTTAGGAGGATGAGTGAGCACTTTCTCTGTTGTCCAAGAAAATTTGTGGAAGGTGGTGCACAAACGCACACAGAAGAGCTGAATTCACACGCACAAAAACACGAAAGAAGGATGGTTCAGAGGATGGGTGTGCACTTCCTCCGTCATCAGTGACAATTGTGGAAGGCGGACGGGCCCGGTCTGACTTACAACAGGGAGGTGCACAAAACGCACACATACAAGCTAAATTCACACACACACACAAAAACGTTGAACAGAAGCTTCATCTGCTCCTGTGGATTCTGCGGATGATGCTGCAGGCCAGAGGCGGGGGCATTACACGCACATTACTGCGTACAGTACAGGCACTCCCTCCACGCAGTGACATTTGTTGTCACGGCAATGGATGGATTTTCTCGGAAGCCAGGATGCAAGAGGCGGACACATGATGACTTGCAACCCCCGCGCCACGAAAAGCATCTCTATCCATCGGGCAGCGACGAGACAGAGAAAGGACAGGGAGGGAGGCTTGGGGAGGGGTAATGATCAGGGACGAAGGGAACCAATGCTCCCCCCGTGAGCAGAGGTGCAGTTGCATGAGGTTTAGTAAGTCATTGATTCCGTGGAAGTCTGACCCGAGGCTGAATTAGGTACCTAGTCGTCAATTGATAGCTGGGACTAGAGTTTAGAGGCGTGCACAATTCTTGTGAAGAGATACTCAGATGGGTTGTTTTGATAGAACCCCGCCAACCATCCGAGTCACCCCATACATACTACATACGTAGCTTTTCTCTCTTTTCTACCATATCACCACGAGAGACCAGACAAAGTAAATATAAAAAAACAATAAAAGCAAAGAAGAAAAGCAAAGGAGGCGAGTGTGGGCGGAATCACGACATGGGACAGGTATAGCCGACCCGACGCGGCCACCCGAGGAGAGCAGGCACGAAGTACTGTGTACTTGTAGGTTGCTTCAACCTGGAAGGCGCCCAGCTTCCGCTCCACCCCGCCGGCATCTCCCACGGCGTTCCAGCGGGTTCACAAGCCCTGTAAAGAAAAAAAACAGGACCCCTCCGAGGGGCGAGGCTCTGGCCCCCCCTGCTCAACCCCTCCAGCCAGCCCCTCCTCCTCCTCCGATCCAGGGTGCTTCGTTGGGTGGCCACATCAAAACAGTCTCTTCTCGACCTCCCAGCTGGAGCTCCATCGGTAGAATCCGCCCGTCCACACGTCCACACGTCCACACAGAGCAGAGGAAACAGAGTGACCTAAACAGAGGGCAGGTAATATTAGGTATTAAGCAAGAAAAAAGGACAGTGCCCACCACCGCGCCCAACGACGCCCAATCACAGCGCCGAGAAAAAAATTCCGTCCTGAAGGAGCCTCTCTCCCACCTTTTCTTGCCCCTCCCTCCATCTTTCTTCTCCCGAGTTTGGCTTTCCTCTCTTTTTCTCTCTCCTCTCCTCTCCATCCCACTCCCAAAAGCACCTCTCCCAACCTTTTTCTTCTTGCTCGGTGCATCCAATCCCTTCGCCTATCCCTTCTTTCTCTTCTTCAGGACCTCGATTTCTTGTCAAATACCATCACAATGGCGGATGATGTGAGTTTCCCCTCCTCCTGCCTATTATTCCCATGCCCATCCAGGCGCAACGCGCACGCGCCCTCTGGTTCTGTCCTTGCGCCCATTTTTCGCCCCGAAATTTCACCCCGCATTGTGACTCGTGCCCCACGATTCAGAAGAGGGAGACAGCGAGGGAAACGAAGAGAGAAGCGACGTCGATGCCTTCACTCTCGGCGATTCCTGAATCTCGATATCTTTGCTTCATCTTTTGATATCAAAATTTTGGCTAATTGTACTCTTTTTAATTCTTCAATAGCACCATGATGTCACCTTCGAGTCGGTCGATGCCGGTGCCTCGCTCACCTACCCCATGCAGTGCTCTGCTCTGCGAAAGAACGGGTTCGTTGTGATCAAGAGCCGCCCTTGCAAGATTGTCGACATGTCCACCTCCAAGACTGGCAAGCACGGTCACGCCAAGGTCCATCTCGTCGCTCTCGACATCTTCACTGGCAAGAAGTACGAAGATCTCTGCCCTTCCACCCACAACATGGACGTCCCCAACGTCTCCCGCCGCGAGTTCCAGCTGGTGCGTGAACCCTTGCCCCGCTTCACAGGGGGAACGGGACATCTGAGTCCCCTCCCCCTCCGGCTTTCTCTCCCCCCGGTCGCTGCTGGCAGCTAGCTGACACGTGCCACAGCTCGACATCTCTGACGATGGTTTCCTTTCCCTCATGAACGATGATGGTGACACCAAGGATGACGTTCGCATGCCCGATGGTGAGGTTGGTGACAAGATCACTCGTCTTTTCAAGACTGAGGAGAAGGACACCAGTGAGTTGCCCACGTCCCATTGTCCCCTCTCCCAAAGACGCCACAAGCAAAGCGCGGCAGTTGCATGCACGCGCGCACGGCCGGCTGCGAAAATGACACAGACACTAACCCAACTCGTTTTCTAGACGTCGTCATTCTCACCTCCATGGGTGAGGAGGCCGCCGTTGAGGCCAAGGAGGCTCCCCGCCAGTAAATTGCCTTTCCTTGATTCCGCAACCAGCTTGCGGTGGTCCTTGGCCCCTTGAAGGCCACCATTGAAACATGGTTTGGGCTTGAGGGATTCCTTTTTTGATGATTTTTTTGGCACATCAATATCCAGGGGCCATGAGCTGGGCGTTGCGCAAAAGGACCCTATCTGGACAGGATTGTCTGCTGGTTATGATATTCGGCAATCCTTAGCACCCGGGCGTCAAGCTCAAGTTTTTCCTTTGTTACGCACCACACGCTGCACATGCTATCATGTCACGATATTCGTAGCGGCAAATTTTATGAGAGAGAGAAAAAAAAATGGGAGAGCTTTGGAGTTGGCAATTCTGTCCGATAGAAGGCGATCAAGAACCTGTGGCAGAACCAAGTTTTTTTTTTTTGCCCACCTCAATGATGTTGAACTGCCGGTATGAGGAGGGGGTGAATTTGTTTGAGATATGTTTGACCTGCGCATGGCATTTCTACCTATTGTTATAATAGTAGTGCAGATAGCGAGGTACGATGATGATCTAAGCAAATATCGTCCATGCGATGTGAGATTCTCCATCATCAAAGGCTACCTAGATACCTGGGTAATGAAACATCTATTTCTAAAGAGAGGGGAAAAGTGCGTAAAGGTTCCAGGTAGACATGTTTCCAACCAGGTTTAGGTACCTACCTACCTACTTAGGAAAGTGACTACTAAGGCAGGCGGGTAAAACTATAACTGAATAACAGACAAATTATCACCAGACCTCAACTGTCAACAAACAATAACACAACCATTGCGAATGCAGTCCAAGCAACCAAATCATCATTTCACTGCCAAAAACGTCGCGTAGAACGACCTATCTACTTTGCAAGATATGTGTGACCCTTGAGCAACGATGGACAAGCCCAGGGAACTTCGCAAATTTCCTCGCGGCGAGCGCTGCCCAGAATGCGGTGTGAGAAAATGGTATCTCGAGAATGGCCTCCGGTTCTGCTCCAACGGCCACCAGGTCGAGGTATTGGGAGCCCAAAGACGTGTTCCTAGGGCGGAAATGACTGATGCGGTGTACAGGGGTTTATCCAGTTTGATGTTGGGGAGGACGCGGACGCTGGGAGGATGGGAAAAGTCGCCAGGCGCGAAAAAGAAATCAAGGAGAAGGAATTGCGCCACCTTACAGGACAGGCCGGAAAGAATCTCTATCTCGAATGTCTCCAACTCATCCTGAGGAACCAGCTAGTATGGCTCATTCGAGACAAGGGCCATCGAGAAGAGCTTGAGACTGTGGTCCGCGACCTCTGGGACCTCCGCATACGCGGCTCTAGCACCGCCGCCGTTGATGATAGCCAACCAGAAGAAGAAGGACTGGAGATGTTCAGCTCTCAGCCAGTGTCTGAGGAGACTAGCAAGCCCGGGACGCCGAGGACGAGGGCGCAGAGCTGGGGGCCGGACAGGGGGCCGGATTGGCCTATGCCGAAGATGATTGACTCTTTGGCCCTGTGTTGCTTGGGGTGCCTGCTGCTCAGGATTCCAACCGCAGTTGGGGAGATCTGCCTTTGGGTCAACGGAGGGCATATGCCATACAAGAGAGCAGTATTTCCTATGCCATATCCCTATGCTACCGCTCAACTTGGAAATCTAACGAAGCCGCTCTAGTACTACGACTTGCCGCAGGAGATGCAGGATCGACTTCCTTCTGCTTATACGAGAGCTCTCAAGCTGCCTCTCCGTTCTTCGTTACAAGGAGTGAACCTACACAATGCCGTGCTGGACTTGGCTCTTTCGTATTATCACAACTACGAGATGCTTTTCCCCGCGGTTGGCGAAACGCCAACTCTTGTCCACTTTGTAAAGCTATTGGCGTTACCTGGTTTGTCAAGTCTCCTTCTACTTTGATGCTCTTCCGGGGTTAATTAGTTGGTAGTTGAAACGCTCATGGCAGCAAGATGCATCATCTCCGCGATGCAATTCCCCTTCAGGCTTCCAATAGACAAGTCTCGGAGATTTCTCCTCGATTACCCCGAAGTGCTACTTCTCTCTATCGTCATAGTCGCAACCAAGCTATCCTTCCCACTTGGGCGATATTATCCGTTGGTTCGTGGAGCCAGCGTCGACCGAAGTACTCGGTTTGACTGGCAGCAGTGGCGGGAGGAAATGAACGACTTGGCAGATGACAGTCAAGCAATGACGAAGGAGCCTAATTTTGACAGTATCACAGTGGATGAAGTCACTACAATGTCTTCAGAAACACTCGACAAATATTTCGCATACATCGCCAGCCAGATCGATAAGACAAGTAAGTGAGCTTGAAGTGCTTCTAGGCCGTTGCTAACCGTTGACAGACGACAATGCGGTGACGAAGTTCTTTCCCTCAGGGGAAGCGCCAGCCTTGGAGCCTCCTAGGCCACTCATGAATGATCAGGAGTTTGATAACAGGGCCAAGAGAATCCTTGGCCGAGCCGTCAAGGTTCAAGGGGAGGAAGAAGAGGAGGGAGAGAACGAGGCATTGCCATACAAGGATGCGACCTACGAAGCCTTCCGTTCAGTCGAAGAGCTCACAGATACAGCACGAGCATTCTATCGCATTGCCGGTAAGGGGGGGCACACGTTATAAGAACGACGTCACTAATCATGAGTTGCAGGTCACGTAGGAGGATTATCGTTGGAGGAGATTGTCAACGCGGTGTACATGTTTGAACAAAGGTTACTAGCGTGGCAAATAGAGCGGAGGACTCTAGGTTCGTTGCCCGAATAAGACGTTGTATCGGAAGGCACCTTGCAGTCCATTCGTGAGATGATATCCATGTGATAATACGAAGTAGTAAGTCGGCAATTCAAGGTGCGTCCTATGAGCTCATGATGAATCTCCTACTCCGTATCCGACGGGAGTTTCCGTATTAGGAAATCGACATCCCGAGCCCCACAAAGGGCTATTGTGCGGTTAAAGAGTTGAAAAAAAAGAATGATCACGTGATCTTCCTGACCCTAGGGTTATCCTTCGGTTGAACATCGCGCCCCACCAACATTGCGCGCAGACTCGGCATCTCAACTTTCACATCGTCAGCGTCACAAAAATCAGTCAAGAGTGAGTAGAGCCCCTGCAACGGCCGTTAAAGCGTCGAGACGCCCCTTACTGACTCCCAATGTAGTGCAGATGTAAGCCCGATCACCGCCGAAGCCGAAATCCGCAATCCCAGACCGTCCGTACTGACAGCGCACCCCCAGTTTCGTGAAGACCCTGACGGGCAAGACCATCACTCTTGAGGTCGAGTCCTCGGACACCATCGACAATGTCAAGTCCAAGATCCAGGACAAGGAGGGCATTCCCCCGGATCAGCAGCGACTGATCTTCGCTGGCAAGCAGCTTGAGGATGGCCGAACCCTCTCCGACTACAACATCCAGAAGGTGCGTGGGGAATGAGCGACCAGGCGGACAATCAGTCCAGGTCGCGGAGGGACCTGCTGGGAACGCGGCCGAATGCTTACAGGATATATAGGAGTCCACCCTCCACCTGGTCCTCCGTCTCCGTGGTGGTATCATCGAGCCCTCGCTCAAGGCTCTCGCCTCCAAGTTCAACTGCGACAAGATGATCTGCCGCAAGTGCTACGTACGTTTAGACCAATCGCTGATCGCGTGTAATGTCAAGTTACTGACCAACGGATGACACAGGCCCGTCTCCCTCCCCGTGCCACCAACTGCCGCAAGCGAAAGTGCGGCCACACCAACCAGCTCCGACCCAAGAAGAAGCTCAAATAAGCGATTTCCTCCATGCTCATGGCGTCTGGGTTTTGGCATTCTGGGGTCGGAAGCAGGGACAGAGGAGCTTTCTTTGTTCACACGAGGCTGGTTGTTTTTTTCAGTAGCATGTGCAGCTCAGGCAATACATTCTAGATGATGCCGGATGAAGACGCGCCGAAAGGCTCCTCCCAGGCTGGGGCTCCCAAAACGAATAAAAATGAAGCACCGATTCAAGTACTTGTCCGCGGTTTGGGCACCTTTGTGATTTCAAGTTGAAAGGGGTTGTTGTGTTTGGAGATGATGACATGCATGGGTTACGGGGATGTTGAAACATGACAGATACGAACGATGTTGGGCTTCCACTGGAAGAAGAGGAAAGGAATTGTTGATTAGGAAGAATGATCAACTGTGAATATGTCGAGAAATCCTATTCTTGAAATGTGTTGTGCCTCCCTTCTGTTCACTTGCTTATCAAGATCCCATCCCCCAAACTCCCTCCATCTATGGATCCACCACCAAAATAATCATGTCGGAGTATCGAATTTGAGGCTCGGCGGGTCGCGCCTGTCATACCGGCATCAGCGCCGGAAAAACCCCGGCCCCCCTTCCGCAACGCGCCTGCGTATGTACCTATGCGCCGCCGCGCGCTCCTGAAATCATTACGACAACTGCCAAACTGTCCCAAGCTCTCGGAAGCTTACATTGGCCAGCGCGCAACGTCATCCAATTCCAACGCCCCGAGAAACGATATTCCTGCGCAAACGGTTTCGGCCAGTCGTCCGGTGTATCGAAGCACTATTTGGAATTAGATTTTAGAACTCAGGCACACAATGTCGAGCTCCGGTTACGACGCCATCGTCGACGTGGACGATGAGGTTCGTGATAGCCTCCCTTTTGCCCCTCTAGTCAAACAACCACCCCAAATAAACCACTCCAATTACCCATCCATCCATCGCTTCCATTCATCTTCAAATCAAAAACTAACATGTTCATCTTTCCCCCATCAAATAGGGCGACCTCGGCCACACCGACCTCCAAGAGGACCTCGAATTCCACAACTCCAACTTCAACGACACCAACCCAGGCTCCCGCAAACCTCCCTCCGGCTCCGCCGCTAGCGGCCTCCCCCCGCCCGTCACAGCATCGGGCTCCGGCTCGTCGAAGCGGTTCCTCTGGTCCATGAACTTCTACGCACAGTTCTTCGATGTCGACACCTCTGCCGTACTGGCGCGCTGCTGGGCGGCGCTGTTCCCGCGCGCAAACTTCCTCGATGTGCTGGAGGGTAACCCGGACCTGTACGGGCCGTTCTGGATTGCTACGACGGTGGTTCTGATCCTGTTCCTCGGTGGTACTATAAGCCAGTACGTGTCGTCGACGGGCAAGGGACCATTCCTGTATGACTTTAAGCTGCTGAGCGGTACGTCCACACAAACCTCCCTTTCCACCACCCTGACGGTTCCAGATCATAAGCTAACAAACCCCCAGGCGCCGCTGGCCTCATCTACGGCTACACTCTCTTCATCCCTATGGGTCTCTTCCTCGCCCTCCGCTACTTCGGCAGCGAATCCGCCCAGCTCCTCGAGTGCTGGGCCCTCTACGGTTACTCGAATCTCATCTGGATCCCCGTTGCCCTCATCAGCGCCTCCCCGATCTCCATCCTCAACTGGGTCTTCGTCGCTGTCGGCTTCGCCATGTCCGTCACCTTCCTCCTCCGCAACCTATACCCAGTCCTTACTGCTACCGACCGCCAAGTCAGCAAAATTCTGCTGGTCGTCGTCGTCGTCCTGCACGCCGGCCTTGCCATCGCTATCAAGATCCTATTCTTCGCCCATGGAAGCCCTGTAGCGAGCAAACCCGACGGCGGTGATGACAAGAAGCATGACCGCTTGTTTTAAGTGTGAAAGAGGAGGACTTAAGGGGAGAAGAGGTCAATGGGAAGGGGGTAATTCGGAGTCTTTGAATCAATGTCGCGCGTACGTACCATTGTTTGTACCAAGTCTACGGGAACGGGATAGGTCAGAACGGAGTCTCGCTAGAGACGGATTACGGTCAAGTTGTGTTTTTGTACAATAGAGAGCGCATCTATCTGGGACAGCTTTGTTTTTCCTTTTCACATGAATATCCTAGAGGCACCGTGACCATCGTCAATGTCCATCACTGCTATCTGTACACTATCATCCCCTGACAACCTCAGGACGACTTGCTACTGCTGCTATTGCCATCCCCAGGCTTGACAGGCTCAACAGGGCCACGTCTCTCTGCCCAATCGAGCCAGCTCCCGGGGTACTCGCCAACGTGCCTCCAGCCAGCATGCTGAGCAACACCCGCAGCAGCGCGTGCGCGGACACCAGCCTTGCAGTAGAAGAGCAGCTCGGCGTCCTTGGAAGGTCGCTCGAAGCCGTACATCTCCTCGAAGTCCTCCTCGCTAAGATGGAAGCTCTGAATAGCGCTCGTGACGGGGATGTTGATCGCACCGGGTATCTTGCCCGTCTCGAAGAGCTCGGCGGGTTCGCGGACGTCTATGGCACAAGGGCGATGATTAGTCGTGGCTCTCTCTCTCCCCCAGCGCCCCAATTGCGTCTCAGCCAAAAACCTCTGGAGGAATCCCACATACCGACAAGAACAACCTCCCTCTCACCCTTCTCACCGTCCTTCTGCCGATCAACCAGGTCCGTGATCTCATCAAACGCCCAGATCCGACTCGGCGCCGCCGAGTACCACCGCACAGCCCGCGCGACACCACTCTGCAGCACCACAGGCCGAACGCGCTGCTGTGTCCTCGCAGCACAAAGCACGTTTCCAAAGACAGGTCTCGCGGGACGGACGGCAGCCGACGCTGCGCGCAGGACGGTCGTGGCGACGTTGCGACGGGACGCCATGGTGGGTGGGGGGGGGGAGAAGAGTGTTGTTCTGGGTCAGTGGACGCAATTGGAAAGTCCCAGAGTTAAGGATGAGGATTCGGTGTGCGGAGATGAATTACAAGCCGAGTGATGGTGTCGAATGGAAGTGACGGGAGAGATGGCAAGGTGGAAGAATTTCCAGATTTCCGGTAGCAATTAATAAGTTCGCCGAACCGCCTTCCGATTCGGGGAGCTCTTCGGGGAGCTCCCGCCCCGCGTTGACGGTGTGGAAGGTGCCCGGGTGGGGGGGTAGTAGAATCTGGAGGGAAGGCACCACCATCCTGTTCTTTCATACCGTACTTACTCCATAGGTATCTAGGTAGGTACCTATACCATCATCACGAGCTACGTCACTACCCGAATAGGAAAAGTTGCAGCTTCATAATGGTTCTAACATCAGATGAGCAGCTTCCTTGCTCTGACAAGTTGAATCCAATGAATGGCGCTTCACTGAGTAACGTGACTAGCTAGGCTCGACAGGCGCTGACCATGCTGACGATCCTCAAGACTAAAAGGAACCGATAATGCCACAGCGCTGTCCGTCAACTTCACCTCATCCCACCCATATCAACACGGCAGACAGATACTCTCTTCCAGTCACGTTGTACCGGTTTCGTTGTTCTTCATTTTATTGATGTGCTATCCAACTGCCGCTTCTCTGACGGTGATGGGAATGCTGTGACTCTCTATGGCCCTGCGGTCCTGGTCGCCAACTGGCGAACCAACTATATACGTTCAAATAATGGGTATTACAACTGATATCCTGTCATTTCATTTTTCATTCCCTTGACCATCCCTGGATGATCTCGGAGCTTCACCTATCGGTCGGGCTTGATGCTTTCCCCATCAGCCTCGATGCCCATTGACACGAATTCACCATTCCAGTGATTCGGTGGGTTGTGTCCGCTGGGGAGTCCTCTCCTTTGACCCGCATACTGCAGAATGGTTCTACCCTCTCAGATGGAACAAGCTCATCCGTCGGAGAGCCAGATCAAAGGTTTCGAAAACTCGGAAACTCGACCACACGGATCAAGATCAACGGCATGTTTTTACCACTTCCTCTCAGTGAAGGTAAGAGGGCAGTCATCCTATTCCTCGTTAGTCGATTCTAATGACGTCCAAAAAAGAGTCCAGAAAACGTACCTTGGGGAAAATAGTGGCGAACACCTTGATTTCCTCCGAGGTGGGTGTGGGGTGGTGCTTCCAGTCGAGCATCACAGATGCCTTTCCGATGAGCAGAGCCAGATTCAGTTGCGCATACACCTGGCCGATACAGTAGTGAGGACCGACACCGAAAACCAGATAGTTCTTGGCACCCTTCTCCTCAGCATCGCCAGCGTAGTATCGGTCAGGGTCGAAGTAATCGGGGTTCTCGTACACATCGGGGTCGTGAAGGGCCAGGTAGGTCGTGGGAATCAACATGGAGCCTACAACCGAAGTTCATGGTCAGCACAAACTGCGCGAGGAAAAGGTCCAACACTATACCCAGATATCGCGGCAAAACTTACCCTTGGGAACGGTGTAATCCGGTGTGATGGGGAACGCCTTCTTGGTCAGATAGGGGACCATGAGGACAGGGGGCCGGTATCGCAAGAGCTCGCGGACAACGGCACGGGTGTAGGTAAGCGACTCGAGCTGGTCCATGTTGAGGGGGGCGTTGGGGTCGCCATTACGGATCTTAATGTTCTCCTCTCGAACGCGGTCAAGGACGTCGGGTCGCTGGGCAGTGATCTGGAAGAGCCAAGTGGCAGCGCTGCTAGTGGCATCCTGGGAGGCGAAGAGGAAGGTGAAGATGGTCTGGGAAATCTCATAATCGTTGAACATGCGCAACAGAGGGGTAGGCTTCTCGATGCCCTCGGTGTCGCCCTTGGCCTCAGCCTCGCGCCATTGCTGCGACAGAAGCATCTGCTGAACCCAGCCGTCCATGGTGCAAGTCACATCACCACCCGCAGCCATGCGAACCTTGCTCTTGGCGGCGCACTTGGCGAACTCGGCCAGCACCATGTCGGCAGCCTTCTTGCCATACCAAGTCTTGGTGAAGGGGATGATGATGGGGAAGTTGACGAGTTCGAGGGCGGCAGTGATCAGGTAGTAGTCGTCGGCAATCTTCTTGACGGCCTCGTCCGAAATGTAGTGGCCAACAAAGGTGCGCAGAGAAACAGCACACATGAGCTCGCGGAACTCGGGCATGTAGGGGACAGGCTTGTTGTCGGCCTCCTTGCTAACGCTGAGGAAACGCCGGAAGTAGCTGTTGTACACCTCCTCCTGGCCGGGCAGGTAGGACTGCAGAGCCTTGCGAGTGAACAGGGTGTTGAGACCCTTGCGGAAATCAACATGAGCCTTGCCATCGAGGAAGACCCAGTTGTCGTGGCCGAGCAGCTTGTGCGCAACGTCGACGACACAAGGCTTGACATAGCTGGGGGAGTTGAGGACCTTGCGAGCCATGTCTCGAGTCGAGGCGATGACGACAAACCTAGGGGGGGGAATTGTCAGTGGAACCGCTTCGAAGTATCGCGAGCCCTGTGAGAGCCGGAACAAAGGGCGTTTGTTTGCGTACTTGTGGAAGACAGAAACGCAGCTTAGGGGGCCGCTAAGCCATTTCGCATAGTATTCTTCGAACTTGGGGTCCATTGACTGGAGGAAGGGGCCGATGAACGGAGTCTTCATCGAGGGACCAACGATAGAGCCCTTTCTGACGATATAGCTGACTGCAAATAGGGAAAATGATTCCGAGATTAGCCACTGGCTGATTCAGAGAGAACCGACGGAGCGAGGTTGTATGGGGAGTGACGAACCCTGATCATAGACGACGCATGCAGCAAGCACAGTCAGGAGGAACGTCCAGATGCTAACATTGGAGATGGTCTCGACAACGAAGTCGAGTTGGGGCGGGATGGAGACACTGGCATATTTGGAGTTGGCGAGTACGGAGGTGAAGCCCCCCGTGGTACCGTTGACGACGTTCATTGCTGCTAGCAAGGTGGGCACGCGGCCAGAGGAAGTAGGGTGTGAAGTCGTCGAAGGGAGTTCGAGGTGAAGTTCGGAGGGAGCTACGACGCGGAAGGACAATATCGAGGGAAAGTGTGGTTGTCGAGAAGTTGTTGGAAGTCGTCTTCTCTCCGTGCAATGGCAACCAGGCCACCAGAACGAAGCAAGAGAGTCCCCGGAGCAACCAATCGATACTCCTCGCGTGATACGGAGTGAAAGGGAGGGAGAAGGACCTTGGGCGAATGGAGTTGAGGAGGAAGAGAAGGGGAGGAGAAAGGAGAGCGAGGTCGAGGAGTTGAAGGGGGGAGGGAAGAATTAAAAAAGTACGAAGTAGTAGTAGTACGGATAGTGGTTTCCAGGTTAGAGTGGGTATTGAGGAAGGAAACTACGAAGAGGGCGTGGAGGGCGTTGAGGGCGTGGGAGAAATGGATGCTTGCTGGGTTTCTAAACGCCTAAGCGGCAAGTACCTACATACTCCGGGACCTCCCTGGGTAGGTAGGTACATATTGTGAGATACCGCCTCGGAATAACAAAAACTATGACCAAAAAGAAGAAAAAAGTACTCCTCCAACGTCCACAGAGAGTTGAATGAAGCCTGATGGGGGGGGCTCCGGGGGTGTGGACGGGAGGTGTGAATCAGTAACTCGACCAACTTCCATTGTCTCCACCCTCCACTGATAGTAAGTAGGTACGTACCTACTTTGTACTAGTCGTAGCGCGGCGTGGGAGAAAAAATTCCATACCTGGAGGTGGTGTGTGTGTGTTGGGTTGGTTGTGTTGTCGCCGGAGGCTCGGGAACGACAAGACGGCCGATACCTAATTACGATGTTCCGTGATGTGCATACGGATACGGAGCGGTACTTGTTCGTACTTGCGGTTGATTATCTGATCGCAGAGCAACTCTTAGGTACATACCTACCTACTTTGTAGATTCTCAAAGCGTTCTAGACTCAATTGTGTGTATCTTTGTATCCGTATGCCCATCGCATTTCATATATCAATCAAGCTTCTATATCTTTATCCGATTTCCTATCCGACACGACATCGTCTCTCGATTCTAACCACATTTTGTTTGTCTCCCTCAAGGTTGGCCTCATCTTGAAGGGGTGGATGGATATACAAGTACCTGCCTGCTTTGAAGAGACCCTGGTCCCGGACAAGGAAGGTGTGGTTGAGATCCACATAGATCCATGAATGGTGGGGAAGGGAGAAGAAAGCCACAGCCATCCATCAGGGAAGGGAGCGATCAAACTCTCACCTCACCAACAAGACAACATTTGTTGCAAATGGGAGGAGATGAAGTATCAATTAGCAAACGTTGACCAACATGGTGCCCATGGTCTTCAATTGTAGTACTCTTTTCACTCTTTTTCCCTTCATGGGCTATCAATTGATGTTAAAAGGCACTGCCTGCCCTCGAAAGTCCTGTGAACCCCCGGGAGATGAACATTAGGGGTCATCATTTAAAAAAAAACTTCCATATGTTTGAGATGGCGCTGAATTTGGCTCCTGGCCCGTGTCCATTCCGAATTCTCCCAATTGTTCTGCTTTTGGTCTAGGCACACGTGTCAAGCCCGGTAACTAGTCTCAAAATGATCTAGACTCCGCCGGCTGCGTCGAGCTCCGGAATTTGGGAAAGCAGGCCACTCTGAACCTGGGAAGTAAACCATCACGGATCTTGCCCTTGCCATGCTGAAATGCGCCGCCAACAGAGCTCATTGCTTTACTACGAAGAGTGAGCTCAAGGTAAGGTTCTTACTCTTCCATCCCCGTTACCTATCTCCAGCACACCATCCATCCCAGTTCCCTCTCGCCTTGTTTTCCTTCTCTGTTATTCAATTGTTCACCTATATACACAGATAGGTAGTTACAGAGCGCTCTTCGCTACTCTCCCCAACGTCCGCTCCTTCGGACCCGCCTACATACATACTTCGTAGGCACCCGCCCGCTCAGTCGCACAATTCTCCGCTCACTTTCGCATTTGCATATTCAGTACATGAATCCTAGGTATGCATGTCCACCGCTTCCGCCTGGGGTCGTTCGGCACATCGTCCTTGAGCTGGGGAAACCCTTGAATCTTGTTCTCCGTAACCGTCGTACGTTTCTTCATGGCCTCATCCAATTCAGCGCCATGGCAACATCTCGACCTATCCGGTAGTCTCCGACAATGCATCGGCAGCCTTGACCGACAATGAAACTGCCAGCCCTGCCAGCTGGTCGGCTGAAGTCTGTATCGTATCGGTGTGGGATATGGCCATTCTCTCAAGAAATTTCTTCGACTTCGAAGCGCCATACCTCGCTCAGCCTTTGATGATTAGAGTACCGCAAAAGGCTAAGAGGCCTGGGTCGACAGGACAGGGCACCTACGAAGTACGTTCGCTAGGCCCTACACCGTACATCGTATGTATTGTTATTTGGCATTCGTCATGAAGTTGCATATGGGTGAGAGTCGTCTTCTCAGCAACTGACATTGAGCCTCACACCAGCACTTACAACTGCGACTATAGTTTGGTTTGAATCTCTGGTTGATCGAGTGGCTAGCTACAGGTGGTCAGCCAGTCAAAAGCAGCGCCGCTGGCTAACCGTTTCAAGGTCAAGTCTCTGAGAGCACGAATTTCACCATCTGCACGGATCTATTATCAGTTGATTGGTGCATCTTGACTTATCGAGCCTCGGATACGTCACAAGGCCAGGGGTATCTGAGTACATACACACCGGTCACCATTTCCGCACGGGGCAGCCTTGATCTCCATCTCCTGGAACTCATCCCCCCACTATTGTATCGATGCCGGCATCCAACACCCCCTTGGCTCGGGGTTGGAGGACAGGGCTAGCTCCCGCCTAGAAATACGACGTATTCGGTCTGCTGGGAATACCCTGGAATCTGTTTCCCCAGATGCTCCCCTCTGCCGGGTCGATTGTTGTTCTTCGGTTGTGATGCACGAGACGTCAAGCCTCCTCCCGTCCCGTCGTCCCGCCTACAACAAGGGAGGGAGGGATTACGGAGTACTTCGCATAACAATGAAGGGCAACGAATACGGACGCGGCGAGAGTCATGATGATGGCTTTCTCCATACAATCTGAGAGAACGGCTGCTACTCATTAGACAAGAGGGCATTCTGCAAAGCGGGTCACGTCGAAGAACCACATGGCTCAGGACCACTTTTTGATGTTCTTTTGGGGGAAATGTGCTTCTCAACATGTTTCTATCCGTGTATCCCGGGGCGTGGGCCTGTATTCGGGAGAGATTCGCGAAACAACGGTACTCTATTGGCCAATGGGGCTTTGATATGGCCAATGGACATTGACCGCTTTTCGGGTGACAAATTGGGAGGGTTGCTGGGGGATTGGCGGCTCAAGTATCCGACAACCCCCATACCGGATACGAATACGAATAGGGGGTTTCCTTGCCGCCGTCCTCGTCCTTCGTTGAGAGAGGACTGTCCGCGGATAACAAAGCATCACGCCCAGAATTATTGATCATCCTCCGTGCACCCATGCATCGAATTTCTGCATACACGCCGCGGCGGTGCAGACCGAAGAAGCATGGATAGTGTACTCTCTCTGTTTGCTGTTCCCCCAGCTTCGCAACCAACTGCGGTGCCGCGGCACAGCAACATTCAGCCCGAGTCGATATCTCTTTTTCCGCACATGTACTCCATACAACCAACAAACACCATCCTTTCTGACCATCTTCTTCCTGCTCCCATCCCAAAGAGACTTGCCAAGGCTTCGACTGGATAAGCTTATTAGGAGGCGCTGTGGCGTGAGCAAGGCCAAGCCCCCCGGCCGGCAATGGTGCCTCGGGGGATGGAGGAGGGTGCCTGGTTTGATCGGTCAAAGGTATGTACCGGAGGGCCCGGAAACTCCAGGTGGGGGGGTTGTGACAATCGAGAGGGGTTGTCGGGCAGCACATCATCTATGAACTGAGCCAGCTCAGGACGCTCACAATGGTGCCTTGTAGTTCTGGTTCTTGCACGCTTGGGCCTTGGTCAACGGACGTTATGTAGGTACTAGGCACTACCATGGAAGCCCGTGATGACCCCGATGTGTAAGTTCATTCTCTTATATCATGGGCAATGGAGAACCAAACCCCCGTCCGTCGCCGTCTCAACCTTCTCTTTTGTTTGTGCTGGTTCAGGCAATGCATGCACGACATCGGAGGGACTCGCCTAATGCGTCGCAGAATCTCGGCTTATATACGACGGAGTAATAAGTTGTCCTTGTCGTGAATGTTGGTTAATTAGCGATCTACGTTCAAGCCATGAGGATGTTGCCATGACAAAGTGAAGGGAGGATGTGAGTCCCTCAAAACTCCGAGATAAACATGGAGGAAACCCCCCCCAAGGTCACTTGTTCCGTTATTCCACGTCCACGTCATTGACCCCTCCTCCCTTCGAGTTTCGTTGTCCCTCACAATGCGTGACACAATGACCCCTCCAAAACCCGGCTGTTTTCGGCGAATTGCGTCATGGCTGCCCCTCAACCTCCGGAGGTGGCCTAGACGCTACCCTATAGCACAAGTCCGGCATTGGGCACGAACCTTGGTCAACGGCGAGAAAGGAGGCCTTGTACCTCATCTATTGGCCTTCAGAGCGAGGAAGGTGTGGATTCAGTCGTACGTGTGTGTAAGCTTCGTGGGCGGACGAGTAGGCAAAAGCAGGTAACGCGTCCATCTTAATGGGCAAGTTTGGAAACGGGTCACGCTTCAGCCCCCGATGGCGCATGGTCGTGGTGGATATAACTGGAACCATCCGCCGTAACAGGACCGTCATCATCGACTCTACAACTACACATACCATCAAGCAACTTCAGAGCATCAACTATCATCACCACCCATCGAAACACCGGCCGATACAAACAACTATGCCTTCTTATATTGTACGCAGTCTCTCTCGTCCTGCCGCGATGGATCACTCTTCCAAGACCACAACGCTGACCATCTCCCCCACTTCACAGGTCACTTGCAAGGAGGACGCTACTCCCGAGCAGGTCCAGGCGTAAGAAACTACCTGCTTTTCATAGACACGCATTCGAATCGAGCTTCACAAGCAGAGTATACGGCTAACACGCGAGAACTCGCAACAGTGCCAAGCAGGCCGCCATCGACCAGGGCGGCAAGATCGAGCATGAATACAGTCTTATCAAGGGCTTCTCGTACGTCGATTCTTCCTGGATGTCCCTGGTGACGCCTTAGCTGATGTTTTCAATCTCCAGAGTCTCGTTCGACAAGGATGTCGTGAGCACGCTGTCGACCCACGAGCATGTCCAGGCAGTTGAGCTGGATGGGACCGTGACGACGCAGTAGAGAGTCCGGCAGGTAGGGTACTTGGCCATGCGACCTGTTACCGTGTTGATAGGTACCTAGAGTAGACAGTTGCTAGGAAGGACAATCTACCTACTATTAGAAACTCCAACGTTGTCCATCCACGTTGCCATTGCGATAACCACCACCACACCATCAACATGTGATGGATGTCCCGTCGTCGAGTACTGGGCTTGTTGCCCTGTTGAGATCTCGTCAGCGTTCCTTAAGCCATATCGTCATCCCGCGATGAGATCTCCTGGCCGACTATCGAGTTACTGGATGCAGACCGGCCCGGTGACGTAGGTAGTTGGTTTAGATGCCGGGGTCTCGGGCCTACGATAACCTAGGGTAGCCCCTCCCCGCCCCGGGGCCCGTGAGTCTGTACCTCAGTCTAAAGCCGGCCGAAAGCGTGACATGAAGTGTTGAGAGGAACCTTGTTGTCACTCATAAAATGCACAGTAAAAAGATTAATTATTGTGAGAAGAAAAATCAAAACAGACAATTCTCTTCCATCAAGATCTAAAGTATAGGAATAAATGCTAGATACAAGTTCTTATTATGAAGTGGTTTAGAGAGATAAACCTGTTTATAGGTACCGACCAGGTAACCGGTACCTACCTGCTGACCCGATAAGGTCGGTAGGTACTTCCATATGCCGCTCGATCCACACAGACTTCCCCGGAAAGAGCAAACCATGAACGGTTCTCGACCGATCTTATTAGCACGGAAAGAAGCACTCACTCCCTCCACCCGGCTCAACCACAACCACCGGACTCCCTCCCTGCTACAACACCATCATCATCAACCAGCTATACGCCGATCCTCTCAACAACACACACGGCCTAGCAGCAAATTCTCCGCCCCCAGAATGCCGCGATGAACGCCCTTTCCGAAAGGTCAATGAGGCATCGCCTGCCTCAGTGTACCAATGCCCTTCTCGCTGCCAGCCTGCGGCTTCAATCCCGGTCCCAGTCCCTGTCCTACGGCACCTGGCATGCCTCATCACATAATCAGGAACGACGACAGCCATATCGGTATAATTCCCAATGGAAGCGGACGGGGCAATTGCTACGAGAGGGTTACGGCTCTGCGGCTGCGGTGCCATCAACGCGAAGATGCTTGCACACTGACAAGGACGAGGTGTCTGATGAAGAGATCGCAACATTGGCTAGACAACACCAACATCCCCTCAGCCTCGCCGATCTAGTCAGGTATGTCGACATACAACAAACCCAGAATCTCCAAAATCTTCAATGCGTCCAAACTGCTGACCTTGCCGCCCCCCTCCACAGACACGGCCGTCCTCCACTTTCTCCCGATTCCCTCCTCTCCTCCGCCAACTTCGCCCTCTCTCTCCTCCCCGTCCGCCTCGCGCACCGTATCCAAGCTCTCCGAAACCTCCCCTACATCGTGGTCGCGAACCCCAACATATCCCGCATCTACAACAATTACATCCACTCACTCTCCATCCTCCTCCCGTACTGGCACGCGACACAGGACGGGAAGCCCATTGCGACTCCCGAGGACGAGGTCCGCTTCACCAACGTTCTCGCCGAGCTCGTCGCTACTCATACGGATACCATCCCTATCCTCGCAAAGGGCTTTCTCGAGTGCCGCCGTTACATCTCCCCGGTCGAAGTTACTCGCTTCCTCGACCAGCACCTTCGCGCGCGTATTGGCACCCGTCTCATCGCTGAGCAACATATCGCCCTGCATTTTAGCAGCCAAACGCACTTCGACCCAGCTGCCAGCCCGACACCATGTCCTGAGCATCCGTCTTATATCGGTGTAATTGACACTGCCCTTCGACCTGCCCAGATCGTGGAGTCATGCGCCGGCTTCGTCGCTGACATCTGCGAGCTACGCTATGGCGTCCGGCCCTTGCTCTATATTGATGGCGAGCCTAACACCACATTCGCCTTTGTCCCAATGCACCTCGAGTACATCGTGACTGAGCTACTCAAGAATGCGTTCCGCGCCACCGTCGAGAACAAATCTCGCGAACCCGTCATCGTCACCATTGCGCCAGAAGCTGCCCTCCGCCCAAACACCTCTCCGGCGCCGACGAGCTCCCCCGCCGAGGACCCCGCCCCGGTTGTGGCCCGTCCCTCCGAGGATGACGACCGTGGCGCATTTCGAAGCGGTGCCATTGCTCCCCTCGACGACAACGCGCCCGGCGTGACAATCCGCATCCGGGATCGTGGCGGTGGCATCCCCCCTGATGTGGTTCCGAGTATCTGGAGCTACTCCTTCACGACATTCACCGGAAACTCGGACAACTTCCCCGGATCTAGCAGTGGGAACGACGGCCTCGGTGCTATCGCATCCGCGGGTGCTGGCGGGAGCTCCATCGCCGGTTTGGGCTACGGTTTGCCCCTGAGTCGTGCTTACGCAGAGTACTTTGGCGGTGGCATCGCTGTTCAGAGCTTGTATGGCTGGGGTACGGATGTGTACCTCCGGCTCAAGGGCGTGGGGAACCTGGACAAATAGATGTTGTGTTGATCCTGTGGTTCTCCTCCTCCGTCATGACGTATCAGAGAGAGAGGTTGGTTGAGGAGTAATCAATACCAGGTTATATAGACTGGACAAGACATGCTCTTCCCTACCCTGGACGCATGAGATATTATGATCACGGTAATCAAGTCCTCTCTACACCCTTCTTTACGCACTGGCACATCAGATTCAACTGCCAGCAAAACTTGAGTAGAGCAGATAGCATTAAGATTTCGATCAGTTCCCCCAGTCCAGCTTTTCCTTCTGTATGTGTGTGTATGTATCTCTTGCCACGGAGAATCATGTTCAAAACAGGTTGAAAAAGAAAATAAATCGAGTGGAAAAAGATCCAAGGAATGACGCCCATCTGCCCCTATGAAGTACAACAAAAAAAGAACCACACATGAAAACGCCCACCGTCAAGTCTGTCTCTTGCTTTCATTTTTGGAAAACACCCAGAAAAGATATTCCCACCATTTCCCTCTCTCTTCCGTGTAGAAAAAGCGGCAATTATTCCATCCTCCTCCTCCTCCTCCTCATCCCCGTCATCTCCATTAAGAAGATAGTGTGTATAGACCCCCAGGGGAAAAAAAAGGTATATGTACCGAGATTAAAAAACAGATTAACTCTCCCCAAACACATCCCACCTTCTTCTAGGTCATCCAAATTACATGTTCTCCAACTCATGATCGATCTGGCGATCCATGAAAGTGCGTCGCTCGCCGACCAGCTCTGTCTGGAGACGCTGTTCTACCAGGGCGCGGACCTGCTTCTTGGTGACGGTGTCGAGATCAACCTCTCCCAGAACGGAGCGGATCGATTCGACAATGGCCATGTCCGTGGGACCAGCGTGGCCCTGCTGGAAGTCAAACGTCGACTGAGATCGCATGCCGTCGGGCATGGGGGACTTGGTACCGCCGGAAAAGCCCAGGGCGGTACCAGACCGGCTTGCACCACCCATGGCGGGAGACAGGTTAGCCTGGCCCCGGAGGTTGCTAATGCTGGGTCGCTGGCCAGGGAAGTCTTGGTACGGCGAGTGGCTGCGTTGCATGTCCTGGACTCCAGTGCCCATCGAGAGCATTGACTGGCGGTTGTTCATGGGCGAGTCCTGGTAGCCCATAGTCGACGTCCGGCCGTTGTTGAAGGCGGGGGACTGAGGAGGCATGTAAGGGTTTCGGCCAGGCATGCCCGTGAGGACGGAGCCCTGGGGACCAGCCGAGTAGACCGACTTCATGTCATCCATTTCATACTGTTCGCCCGTGGAGTACTCCGGCTTCTCCTGGTAGCCGCCACGTCGACCGGGGAGGTTGTTGGAGAGAGCATAGTCGTCCCAGCGCTGCAGAGGAATGGAGCGAGGATCAAATCCTTCATCCTCCACAGCCACCACCTGCTTGCTACCCTTCTCACCGATAACGATACGGGTGTTTCCCCACGAGAAGTTGTCCTGGTTCCAGAAAGAATAGATGGGCAGGATAAACGAGTAGATTGGGGTGGCGATGAGGTAGATAATCATCCAACCGATGTGCTGCCACTGTCGTTTGAGAATGAAGATAAGAGCCTGGAGACCGTAGACCGCGGCTATCATGATGACCGAAATCAGAGGGAACGCGCTCGACTTGCTAGCAATGACATAAATGAGGTAAACGAGATAAACACAGGTGGCGGGGAGAATGATGGTGCCGAACAGATCGAGCAAGACGACGAAACGCATGCTGAAACAGCAGAAACCACACATGTCCTTGAGTTGAGCCAGTTCGACGAGATTGTGAATAGTCGAGTTGATCCATCGACGACGCTGGGACAACAGAACGCTCCATGACTCGGGTGCAGCGGTCTTACACCGGGCATCCGGAATAAACTTGAACGCCATTGAGGGGAAGTACTTGGTCATAAGGGTCGTGAGGTAACGATCCTCACCCAGGGCGAGTAGGTTCTTCAGGTGCAGAGTATCGACGTCGCAGATACTGTATTCCCGAATGACGTCGTCCGAGATAATGAGAGGCTTGCCCTTGTCAGCGGTACGAAGTCGATACATTGTGAAACTAGAGTATCAAGGTTAGCAAATCTTTCATATGCTCTTTGGGAATCATTCGTTCAACGTACCATCCAGGCAAACAAGTAACACTGCCAAAGAGGGACTCGAAGGCCTTGGACAGGTTATGCGAGATAAAGTACTCGTAAACCTGGATCATTGTCCACCAAGTCTTCTCGTCGTTCTCAAGAGCGGTCTCACCACAGATACCGGCGATCTTGGCGTTGTGGGCGCAAGCAGCCACGAGACGGTTCAATGAGTCCTCCTCGACGCACGTATCGGCATCGACCATCAGAAGATACTCATACAGCTCAGGGTCCACGCCAATAATGTTGTTAATCTGATGGAACATCTCGAGCTCCAGAGGTGACATAGGGGCACGGTGATGGACGCGGTTGAGGAAGCTCATGAGCATAATCTGGGAGTCACGCTTTCCACGGTTACCGGGCTTGGCCTTGGACTGTTCCGACTCCTTTCCGAACTTGACGATGACGAGATACGGGACGACGTTGCCCTCGTACTCGTAGAGACCTGAGTAGACCTTGCCATAGTTGAGTTGCTCGCTGCCCTGTCCGACTGACTTGAAGGGGAGAGCGGGAGGGTCAACCTTGGGGTCAACACCGAGGATGTCCAGCACAATCTTGGGGGTTGGGCGGTCATTGCCCTGACCAACGATGACACCGTCACAGATAACGCAGATGAGCTTCCTCTTATTGTCGTACTGGAGTGCCGTCAACGAGTCAAGGGCCTTTCGAAGAGAATCTTCACCCTCGGTATAGGCAGGGACCTGGCAGATGACGAACTTGTCCTGGGGAGAGGGACGTCGCTTAGAGCCAAACTGGAGCGCGGCGAGGAACTTGATACCAACGACTGAACAGACGATGACGGCATAGGCAAGAAGGAGATAGTTGTTGACCTGGCACTTGGCAGTTTCACGGAAGTCGGTGATACCCTTGAAGCTTGTTCTTTGGATGCAAAGCCAGCTGTTCATGATGTTGGCATGTCGGGTCTTGTTGCCCGCGGCCGACTCAATGAGGTCATCGAGCAAACCTTGAATGTTGTCGCCAGGGTTGTTCTTCCAGAGATCAGTGACATCCGTATTAAGGAACTCGTATGATTTGAAGTTGTCGTTCAGATCCAGGGTGTAGAAGTAATCGGTAAGATCATAGATCTTGTTGCCATACATGGTCCACATGCGCTGGTCATTCTTTCCCTGGTTCTTGACGGTCTTCTTCGTATAGACCACGTCGCCGTGATAGTACTCCTTGATGGTCGGCTCGAAGTTCGTCCAGTACCAGTCATCGTTGTGCAGGGCGCTGGTGGGATCGGTAGCATAGTATCCAGAAGTGTGCAAGGCAAGAGAGTTTGTGACAGTGTTGTTCCAAGCCAGACGTGTCGTCTCCTTGATGCCCAGACCCTTGCAGGCCATGTGCAGAGGCGGTCTAAAGTAGTCGTCCATGTTCATTCCAGCCAACTCCATCATGTTGGACTTGGTGGTCTTGATATCGGTGTCACTGTGCTGCCGACGCCAGAAGTCCGTGATGTCATACACCTTGCCGTGAATGCCAACCCAGAAATCGTTCTCTGCCTGATGTGTTGCGAGTTCCTTGATGTTCCAGGCCTTGTCAGAGTTGGGGCAGAGCACCCTGCCCAAACCGAGAATCCAAAAGACGATCATACCGTTGACAAGGGCAATGAGGAAGCACAGGACAAACTTTTCTCGCCAGGCCATGCGAACATCAGGCCTGCTCATACGGCCAACGTACTGGAGGAGAGGAGAGGGGATCCAGAACGTCAGGGTCCAGACAAAAGCAACCCAGATTCGTCGCGATCTGGTGATTTCCTTGGTCTCGATCTGCTTGTTCTTGGCGAGTTCGGGATCCAGCATGCCGGTGAACTCACCACCCTCACTGTAGAAAACCTGGCCCTTGTATGTGTCTCCCTTGTTGCCCAAGCCATAGTCACCGGCTACAGGGGGGCGCTGTGCGCTTGGTGCGATGGATGGAGCCGGATTCATTTGCTGGCCGAGGGTGACCTGGCTCACATTGCCTTGGCTAAAGTTGCGGTTGTGTACCAGGTGGTCATTGCTGCCAGTCAGGCTACTCTCCATCGCAGGGGGCGGGAAGAACCCGCTGCCATTGTTGGAGTAGCCTGTGTCGAAGCCCGAGTTGAAGGGGTTACCGCCCACGCTCTGCAGACTGAGGGCGGGCTTGATATCGAGCATGCTCTCGGCCTCCCACCAGGCGCCTTCGCGGACCCAGACACGTTCTTTGCCGACGAAGACCTCGCCATTGCTCCAGCCTCGCTCGAGTATCCAGCTCTCGATCCCGTCCTTGCCATCCTTGCAACCCAGACTGGCGTATCGATGAGCAAACTCCTCGATATCAAAATCGGCTGTGTAGTCGAGATTACGGTTGCGTCGGTTTGCCCACTCAGGAAGCCTCCATGACCTTAGCTGTCTGGAAACAGTGCCGGCCGACCAGGCGGAGTTGATCGCTGGGAGGGCAGCCAGGTTTGCAGGAGAGTCGTCGGTTGGGTGGAGGGATAGATGGTACCAGGCGCGGCTGGAGCTGAGGATAGCGGGAAGATCGAAGCGTCCAGCTCTGCCGAGGTTGATACCCTCACCTTCCATAGGGAAGAGCAGTTTCCTCAGGAAGCCATCCTCCTCAGCTGCGTAGGCCATCTTTTCGAGGATGACCTCCCGCTTCTCGAGTTCATGCTGATGATCTCTACCCTGAGGACCAGACATGATGCCCAGATCAGGACCAACATCTGCCACGGCCTGTTGCATTTCCCTCACGACGGAGGAACCGGGGCCAGGCACGTCGACACCATCCTGGATCATTTCGGCATTAATACCCAGAGAATCGTCGAAAATGGTGCGCATCGCGAGCGCCTTGCCCAGCGCGGCGTCGGGGACTTCAATAACGGAGATGGAGACACTGTCGCCACTCTCATCGTTGGAGGCAGGGGTGCGAATACCACGGCCGTCGACGGATTCATCACCATCTCGGATACGGAGCATTTGGGCGGCAATGGCGCTGTTAGCCTTGGAAATGACCCAGTCAACTAGGGCCTCGTAGACTCCTCCGACAAAAGTGCGGCGGTCCTCAGTGCTCAACTGCTGCATGAGGGCCTCGGGTTCCATTCCCAGTAAACCGCTAACATCTTCGCAAATTTCCTCCAAATCATCCGAGTCCGCGGCATAGTCAAGCGTGTCACCCAATTTGAGAAGACCGGCTAGTGTCGAGATGAAGTTTCGGTGGGCCGAGCCCTTGATACCAATCTCCTTCAAGGCCTGGCGGAAGTCGTCGGCCGCAGCACCGTCGTCGGCGGTGATCAAGTACGACGGTGGCTCGTAGGTACCTGAGCGAGCCAACAGAGCGTATGCGGATGCTGACTTTAGACCCAGAAACTCTCTCTCTGCAGGCGTGGATGCCGAAGTCAGGAGGTAGTAGAACACGTCGAAGGCACGGTAACCGGCTTCGGCGGGAATGTTGAGCAAACCACGTTGGGTGTCAATGCCGCCTTGTGAGAGGGCCAGGGAGGCGCCAGTAAGGTTCCCGGTGAGATTTAATGTCAGAGTTACACCGAGAGCAACCTGCCTAGGCGTAGAGGGGTTGTAAGGCGTCACACATCGCAGGAAAGGTCGAACGGCTTCCAACGACTTATAAATAGAGGCGGGGATTGCGAACGGAAACGTGTTGAGGAACGGCACCAGCATGGAAGGAGTAGACTGGTGAAGAGACCTGTTCAATGTTAGTGCTTGAATCGTTGGCGATATTTTGCAGCCTCAACATACCCCAAAATCACACAGCCATCTTCCGCTCGGCGCCTGGCGTGCTCCCAGGCTCTGGCGGCGAGCGTTGCATCGACGGTTGAGCCAGTCTGAGCCGCGGTGAGCCATGTGTTGACGACGAGACTCGTGCTGGCATCGAGCTGATACGGCTGCGATGAGAGATAGATGTTGTGAATGGCGTTGAGGAGAGTCGTGGTTGACATCTGGGTGCCGCCGGGTCTGGGGCCACCCATACCGTCAGATGCCACCGAGAACATGGACATTCGGCTCGCCATGGTTGGTGACAGTGATGTCCTCGCAGGACAATCACAGGAAGAACGATGTCGCGATGTCGATGTCGGATAAGGAGACGAGTTTGGGTCGACGGATGAGGCTCAGGGAGAAACGATGGACCGGCGAAAGGCCTCTAGGGGAAATCGATAAAGCGACTGACGCCGAGTAAGGTAGAACGAGTGGATGAGGCAATGGTTAGTTGCTGGAGCTGAGCCTGAGCGGCTGAAGATGGGCTGGTTAAGGTGGTGAGAGGAAGGTTTTGGTCGCTGGGCAACGCGGCCCTCCTTTTCGTCTTTGAAGCTGACAAGGGCCAACTTGGCAAGTGACGATGGGAGAGGTTTGGAGGAGGACAATATTAACGATTGAATGGACAAGGCCAAAGCGAGTGAGGCCTGTCAAACGAAGCAGCAGTAGCAGCCAAATACAGAAGAAACGCAAGAGCACGCTCAAGATGAACGGTTGCTAGATGTTGAAGAAGCGAGTAGGGTCTACTACGTCGTAGAGAGAAGAGAGACAGTGGCTTCCAGCATCCATTACCCTTGAAGTGACGGCGAGAAGCAGGAGTAGACGGCACGGTGTGACGGTCGCACTGTGTACGGCGAGCTCAAGGTACCACACGCGCAGGAATTCAGGGCCAACGACCCATCCCGCGATCATTTTAGGACAGGGGCGCGGCGGGCTCTAGGGGGCTTGCGGGGCGGCTGGCGGATGGCCCGATTCGACTGGGCGAGCTGGCCGATGCTAGGGGGGGCTGTGGTGCCTATTCAGGCGCGGCCAGCGGAGGCCATTGAAGACCACTGAAAGCCAAAACGTCTCAGGGCCTCGATGACATTGGTTGGGGGCCACACACATCCACCAACCCGCGGCGCGGTACGGATACCGTTCATGTCTAAACTTGGAACATGGCGGGTGAGCCGTCTTTCCCCCCTTCATTACTAAGAATTCCGTACTCCCTCCGTACTGGTGGTGGTGATGATGATGGTGGGCACCGCCGGGACACGCAGGTGGTCTAATACGAGCCTGGGGGGAGTGTGGCGAACCTGACCTGCATGCCCGACTCCAAGTTTCTGGCATCGAGGGAATCAAATGCCGGTATTTACTGGATGCGAGGTTCGTATCGGAGCCCTATGACCCTGACTAGGAGCGTTCACGACCAAAAAAAAAACTGTATATAGAAAGAGCTCGTGAATGCATGGAGCCGGGGGCTGTGTTGTCAACGTTGCGTCGATGTTCTTACATAGAATGATGTTGTGATGCTCATCCGTTCTCGCCAAACCTGCGGTCTGTCTGCCTGCCTGTCTGTCTGGCTTTTTTTTTTTTTTTCCTTCTGGGGAATCAATATTTGCTGACATACACGTCCAATGAGACTCGGGTCTACCTCCAAGGGGGATGATGGATGGTGAGTTCAACCACAAGGATTCCATGCGTGGATACGTGGACATGTCCTGCAGTCTGCTGTTCTCTGTTGTACACGAGTTTCATCAATGGGCCCCCGATGCCTCCTCTCAGTAGTTTTTGTTAGACCGATACGTAACCTGTTCGCAGCAGAATTCCAGGGATTGACTAATTGTTAGGAGGAGAAGAAAAAAACTTCTCCGTAAGATCGACGCATATGCTGTTGCGGCGTTGTCGGCCTCCCTTGCTCAAGGCCATCCCTCCCCCCCCAAGGCGGGCTGAACAGCGCATCGCTTGCTGGCCAGGGCTTCATTTTTTGTTTCCTTTTTGTCTGCCCCATCCCCTTCCGCCTTTTCCATCCGTTCGTTCTCTCCCTCTTTAACTCCGCTCACACACGGCCGTTCAGTGGCGGCCGCGGATGGCGTTTTCAGCTGGACTTCGCTTGGGTGATATGGAACCAACTAATATTTGACCCAAGCCACGCCATCGTCCAGCGGGCGATCGATTTCAGCTGCCAGCTGGCTGGTCCCTAGTTCTAGACTTGGGTGACGTTGAGAGATGGGTGGCCAAGGAGCAAGGGCCCAGGGGGTGGTCCCGATGCAAGAGAGAATTTCCATCCCGTGGCCTCATCTTGTCTCGCGGATCACTTTTAGGGTGTCTCGGACATTTCCACAACTCGTGCCCCAGGCCCCTAAATTCATTGTACCTCGCACGGCATGGTTGGCTTTTTCGAAGTTCCATGGGTTGGTCAATGGGAATGGGAAAGGAATAGGGATAAGGGAGAGAGCCTCTCTTGACCCCAGGAAAAGCGTCAGAAGGATCGCGTATGTTCTCAGAATAGCAACAACAGGGAACTTGGATACTCACGAAGCCGGCGCTAGCATTTCTCTTTACGCATTCCAGAAGATGCCAGTGAGAAAAAAAGGGCACGATCATCTACACCAGACCATGGCCCTGGCAAGTGCGAAGCCAGGATGTGTCGATCAGGAGTTGAAGGTCATCCATCTTCTCAGCTCCGAACACCGAAAGGGAATCAATGAAAATGAAATCGTTGACGGCGCTGCCCGCAGTGGAGCACCTTGATCCCCTGAAAATTAGGAGATTACCGCATCGTCCATCTGTCCGCCCCAGACTTGTCGAGGGCCTCATCTTGACTTTTCGCATTCTTTTCAGTCTGTGCCTTGAATAAAGTGATGAATGAGATCGTAGATTGATGGAACAATTGGACGGTTTCTGAGCCCTGACTTCTCTGGACCCATTCACAGGTTACACCTCCTGCCATCATGTCTCAGGCTTCTGTTGTCTTGAATCTATCTGCTCCGCAGCTATCAACTGTCCTCGGTCCGGGTCAAGACTGAGAGACTAGGTATACTTGTTGAGGCACATGCAGACGCCGTGTCTAGGGCTGGCCTTCAATTTTTTTTTTTTGAAGTGCCTTCAGGTTAGGACGCGTCCTGTCTCAAGCCAGAATGATATTTGGAGCGTCCTCAGCTCGCAGTATCAAACGATAGTCTAGACACTGTATGGAGCTCAGGCTGGTGGGCATCAGAGTAAATAAACAAGCCTCTAGCATGACCCTTCATGTCCCCCCCCTGTCCCTGAGAGGCGCGACGCGATGTCCAGTTTGGTGGTGCTCCTTTAGGGAATACCTGGTTGGTTGCCGGGTCAGGAGAACCAGGGGGTTCTTTTTTAGGCCACCAACCATGATGGCTCCATGACAACTCTTTCGTGGGTTGGAGTCTCCTTATGATGCATCCATCACGAGAGCATGCGTTGTGCTCGTGCCCAAAGCCTCGTCAACTCCGCCTCTCCGCCTCTCCGCTGACCCTCGGAAACTCAATTGTACTCGACGGGGAATGAAGGAGCGCGTTGAGAGGAATGCTTCTATTAGTTGGATTGAGATACCTATGTATGTCTCTTTCGACCGCTCATCGTCGACCGTTTGTGGCGCAGAACAGACGTTCAACAGTGAGACTAAATCCAACGACGTATGTATGTATCTAGGAACCGTCGTGAGCCTTTTGGCAGAGGACGGGTGTAGGTATTGAGACAAGAACTAGTCAAGTCTCGATTCTGCCCGTTCTTTTTTTGTTTGAGTTCTTCGGCAGTTGAATGTGTATAGTGTCATCGTGCCAGCGTCATCGCGCCGATGCCATCATGGCTCTTTGTGAACAAGGCCGAGTGAGATCAGATATGTAAAACCCACCGGGTCCAATGGAGGGGTTCTCCCGTTATACAATGAGCCTTTGAGGCAAGTTTGGTCCTCGACATGGCCCCTCGACTCCAGATGAGGTGCTAGGTTCGAGGCTCTCTTGGAACTGACACGAGGCGAGGGCGAGGGCGAGATGTACGAATACCTACGAAGTCGGAGTAAGGCAGAGACACGCCGCCGGGTCCACCGTGTGGCTATGTACAGGGGGAAAGTTCGTATGCCGCTGGTTTTTTTTCCTCTTTTATGCCGTGGGACAAACATAGCAGTGAATATCGGGTGCTATTTCTACACTTATGGTCTTTCACGCCCGCCGTACGGAAAAGGAAACCATCTCCCACGGTGTGCATGGCCTACTCTTGCCCCTCTGGAAGGTACAGAATGCACACAACACTTGCCCTCTTGTGGTCGGATCCATCTCTAAGCAAAACAAATCCCCTTTCCCACCTACCCTACCTACCTAGGCTTGTGTTTTTTTTTCTCTCTACTGGTGTTGTCCTCAGGTTAGCAGAGTTGCGCACCACTACCATCGTCAAGCCAACGGATCTGTGAACCGAAGCGTCACTTCTCCTTGTCCTTCTTTCACATCCTAACTTCCTTCGTGACGTTTTTGACGCTCGTTTTCTTGGTCAACTTGCTCCGTCTTCCTCTCGTTCAAAGGGCGTGTCGGTCGCTGCCTTCGTTTGAGATTGGTTGTTGTCTCCTTGGTCGACACCCTGTCTTCGACGACGCCATCAATCCCCTTGACGTTTCTTGGGGACATTTCGATCTTGGTCTTTTGTACCTGTCCACGCAATACACTTCACGCCAGACGTAATCCGAATCCTCGTCGAACGTTTCTAGATCTCGAGAGCCACCTGTTGGCGTCTTGATCACCATGGCCATGAGCCTGCCACAGTTGGGCGGCGGCGCTGGGGGGGCTCACACCCAACCCTCGCTGCCGGCGCTGCCAGCACATCTTCAATCCGACACTCATCTCACTGCTCATCTCGCCAGTCGATTCCACGTCTCTAATCCGACCGCGCGGCTCTCCTCTCATGCCCTCATCTCGCTCAACACTTACACGTCATCGACCAAGGGACCGGATGGCGGCAAGGAGGGAAGCGCCATGGGCGGCGCTGAGGACCTGGCTGAGCGCGCTTGGTTGCGACTGGGACACCGATCTGAAAACCAAGCCGTTGTGTTCTTGTAAGTCACGGATTCTACTTGCATGGTTATTCAATGACAATGCCTCTCGATTGTTCACTGATCAGCTCTCGCTAACGCATGCTTCTTGTTACCAGGGGCGAGTCTGGATCCGGCAAGTCAACTGTTCGGTCTCATCTACTCACGTCTCTGCTCAACAAGTCATCGACTCCTCTGTCCACAAAGATCTCGCTCGCAGCGTACGTCTTTGATACACTAACGACCACCAAGACCGCTACGACCCCTACGGCTTCCAAGGCAGGTCTGTTTTACGAACTTCAATACGATACCTCGGCTACAACCAACCCCATCCTAATCGGTGGTAAGCTACTGGACCACCGACTCGAACGTAGCCGTATCGCAGATGTTCCGACTGGAGAACGTAACTTCCATGTCCTTTACTATCTCCTTGCGGGTACTAGCGATGCCGAGAGGACTCATCTTGGTCTTGAGGGAGGCTCCGGCGCCACCGGTTCCCAAAAGCGATGGAAGTATCTCGGCCACCCGACTCAGCTCAAGGTTGGCATCAATGACGCCGAGGGATTCCAAGTTTTCAAGAATGCCTTGAGAAAACTCGAGTTCCCTCGTGCAGAAATTGCCGAGATCTGCCAGATTCTTGCCAGTATTCTACACATCGGTCAACTGGAATTCGAGACGACAAGCGTCACCAGCGTGACTGGTGATGACAGTGGCGGTTTCTCCCACGAGGGCGGCAGCACCATAACAGCCGTCAAGAATAAGGATGTTCTCGCCATCATTGCTGCGTTCCTTGGTGTCAGTGCCAGCGACCTTCAGACCACCTTGGGATACAAGACCCGAATGATTCACAAGGAGCGTGTCACCGTCATGCTCGACCCCAACGGTGCCCGTGCTCACGCCGGCGAGCTGGCCAGGACTCTGTACTCGCTCCTCGTCGCCTGGATCGTCGAAACTATCAACCAGCGACTTTGTGCGCCTGAGGAGTCCATTGCAAACACTGTTTCCATCGTCGACTTCCCCGGCTTTGCTCAACAGTCTTCGACTGGCTCACCTCTCGATCAGCTCCTCAACAATGCTGCTGTTGAGAGTATTTACAACATGACACTCCAGAACTTTTTTGATCGGAAAGCAGATATGCTCGAATCGGAGGAGGTCAGTGTGGCGGCCACCAGCTACTTTGACAACTCAGATGCTGTCCGCGGCATCCTGAAGCCTGGCAACGGCCTGCTCAGTATCCTCGACGATCAGACGAGGCGCAACCGCACTGATATGCAACTTCTGGAGAGTCTCCGCCGGCGTTTCGAGGGCAAGAACACGGCCATCGACGTCAGTTCAGCCACTGCTATCTTGCCTGGCAGCAACTTCCGAACTGAAAACACCGCTGCATCGTTCACTGTGAAGCACTTTGCTGGTGAAGTCGAGTATCCCGTCAAGGGCCTGATCGAAGAGAACGGCGAGATCATCTCTGGTGACTTGCTCAACATGATCAATGGAAGCAAGAGCGAGTTCCTTACTCGCCTGTTTGGCCAGGAGGCTTTGCAGACCGTTACTCACCCTAACGAGCGCACTGCTGTCATGCAAGCCACTGTCAGCTCCAAGCCCATGCGAGCACCTAGTGTCATGTCTCGTAAGACCACTCGGACCGCCCGTCCCGGCACTGCCTATCGCCGGCAGCAACAAGATGCCATGGAGGATTTGGAACTGAAGAGTCAGACAGGAGAGTCGAGGAAGAACATCAAGATGACCATCGAGCAGGGAGTCTCGGGTCAGTTCCTGTCCTCTCTGGAGAATGTGCAGAAGGCTGTCACGGACCCCAGCACCAATGCTTACTTTGTCTTCTGCTTGAAGCCGAACGATCGTCGCATCGCCAACCAGTTTGATAGCAAGTGTGTTCGCACACAGGTCCAAACCTTTGGTATTGCCGAGATCAGTCAACGACTTCGGTCGGCTGACTTCAGTCTCTTCTTGCCCTTTGGCGAGTTTCTCGGCATGGCAGATGCCGAGACCATTCTCGTCGGAAGTGAGCGAGAGCGAGTTGAAATGGTGATTGAGGAGAAGCAGTGGCCTAGCAACGAGGTTAGAGTCGGTGCGACAGGTGTCTTCCTGAGCGAGCGCTGCTGGATGGAAGTAGCACAGCTTGCCGAGGCTACTTCCGTGTCCGGTCGGTTCGGCGGTCTATCCTCCGACGCTGGCGATGGTCTCACCCCTGGAGAGACTCCCTTCGGTGCCTCTAAGGAGCGCTTGATTTCTGGTGGAAACACCCCTCTCATGTACGGCGAAAAGGGTAACAAGAATGGTTACTTTACCGACGACACCCGGTCCGAGGCTGGTGTCTCTGCGTTCGGTGGCGGAGATATGTTTAAGAATCTGGACACTCGAGAGCAGATGGCCGAGCGAGGCAACGAGAAGGCTCTCGAGGAGGTCGAGGAGTACAAGGACAAGCCTAGCAGAAAGCGATGGGTCTTCGTTGTCTTTGCCCTCACCTGGTTCATTCCCGATTTTCTCATCCGTGTCATTGGACGAATGCCCCGCAAGGATGTCCGTGTTGCCTGGAGAGAGAAGGTCGCTATCAATATGCTCATCTGGCTCATGTGCGGCATCGCTGCTTTCGTCATGGTCGGTTTCCCACTGCTCATTTGTCCCAAGCAGCACGTCTATAGTGCCGCCGAACTTGCGGCCTACGACGGCCAGAAGGGCAGCAAGGGCGCTTATGTTTCCATTCGCGGCTTTGTCTTCGACCTCAAGCAGTATGCTCCCCATCACTACCCTCCCCTCATTGATCAAAAGTCCCTCTTGAACTATGGCGGCAAGGATATCAGTTCTCTGTTCCCAGTTCAAGTCTCGGCTCTTTGCCAGGGCAAGGACGGCTCTATTCGACATGAAGTCACCCTTGATTACAGGAACACCAACATTTCTGGTTCACCACTCCTCATCCATACTCAGGACATCAACGCCCAGTATCATGACTTCCGATACTTCCAGAACGACAGCCGTCCTGACTGGTACTTTGAGTCCATGACACTCCTCAAATCCAATCACATGAAGGGTCGCGTGGGTTATAGCCCCAAGTATATCTCCAAGTTAGCCTCCAAGCAACAGGCTATTGCCATCCTCAACGATCGTGTATACGACATGACAAGGTACATTTCCGGGGGTCGTCGACTGAAGGACAAAGACGGCAAGACGCCTCCCTCCAACTCGGAACTCACCTTGTTCATGGACAACTCCGTCGTCGAGTTGTTCCAATACAGGGCCGGCAACGATATTTCCAAGTACTGGGACCAGCTGAAGATGGATGATGCAAAGAAGGCTCGCATGATGACTTGTCTCAACAATCTCTTCTACGTCGGTGATGTTGACACTCGAAGCTCAGCCCGTTGCCAGTTTGCAGCGTACTTTGTCCTCGCCATCACTATCCTGCTTGCCTCAGTCATTGCCTTCAAGTTCTTCGCCGCGCTTCAATTCGGAGGAAAGAATGTGCCTGAGAACCTCGACAAGTTCGTCATGGCTATGATTCCTGCCTATACAGAAGACGAAGACTCGCTGCGCCGAGCTATCGATTCCGCGGCTCGCATGCACTATGACGATAAGCGCAAGCTGCTCGTTGTCGTTTGCGACGGCATGATTATCGGTCAAGGCAACGATAGGCCTACACCCCGAATCGTCCTGGATATTCTAGGTGTACCTGAGACTGTCGATCCGGAACCTCTCAGTTTTGAGGCCTTGGGCGAAGGTATGAAACAGCATAACATGGGCAAGGTTTACTCTGGTCTCTATGAAGTCCAAGGCCACATTGTCCCCTTCATGGTCATCGTCAAGGTCGGCAAGCCTTCCGAGGTCTCACGTCCCGGCAACCGTGGTAAGCGAGATTCTCAGATGGTTCTCATGCGTTTCCTCAACCGCGTGCACTACAACTTGGCCATGAGCCCTCTCGAGCTCGAAATCTATCATCAAATCCGCAACATCATCGGTGTCAACCCTACCTTCTACGAGTACTTGTTCCAGATCGATGCCGACACTGTCGTTGCTTCTGATTCCGCTACTCGCATGGTGGCTGCCTTCATTGACGATACCCGACTTATCGCAGTCTGCGGTGAAACGGCTCTTACCAACGCCAAGGCCTCGTTCATCACCATGATCCAGGTCTATGAGTACTGGATTTCCCACAACTTGTCCAAGGCCTTCGAAAGTCTTTTCGGCTCCGTCACTTGCTTGCCCGGTTGCTTTTCTATGTATCGAATCCGCGCCGCCGAGACTGGCAAGCCCTTGTTCGTCAGCCGTGAAGTCGTTGAGGACTACTCGACCATTCGAGTTGATACACTTCACATGAAGAACTTGCTGCACCTTGGTGAAGATCGATATCTGACCACCCTCCTCCTCAAGTACCACTCGCAGTACAAGACCAAGTACATCTTCACTGCTCACGCCTGGACCATTGCTCCCGACTCATGGGCTGTTTTCCTCTCTCAGCGACGTCGATGGATCAACTCAACCGTGCACAACCTCATTGAACTTATCCCTATGGCTCAACTCTGCGGTTTCTGCTGTTTCAGTATGCGCTTCGTTGTCTTTGTCGACCTTCTCAGCACAATCGTTCAGCCTGTCATCGTCATGTACATCGGATACCTGATCTACCAAGTCATTGCCAACCCCTCCGTTGTACCCATGACGGCCTTTATTCTGCTGGGTGCTATCTACGGTTTGCAGGCCATCATCTTCATCCTGCGTCGCAAGTGGGAAATGGTTGGCTGGATGATTCTCTACATCCTGGCGATTCCCGTTTTTGCTTTTGGTCTGCCTTTGTACTCATTCTGGCACATGGATGACTTCAACTGGGGTAATACTCGTGTCGTCGCCGGCGAGAAGGGCAAGAAGATCGTCATCAGCGACGAAGGCAAGTTCGATCCTGCCTCCATCCCCCGGAAGAAGTGGGAGGAGTACCAGGCCGAGCTCTGGGAGACTCAGACCGCTCGCGACGATGTCCGTTCCGAGATCTCAGGCTACAGTTACGCCACCAAGGCTCAAGGCGCCTTCTCCGAGTACGGCGGTTACCAACCCAGCCGCCCTGGCTCGACCACTGGCTTCGTGCCCCAGATGGGAGGGGATCACCGCAACATGTCTCGCATGTCCCTTGCTCACTCTGAGATGCCTGGAAACCGTACGAGCCAATTTGGGGGCTCACAGTTCTTCTCCCCCGAGGAGATGGTTGGCATGCCTAGTGACGATGCCCTGCTCGCCGAAATCCGTGACATTCTAAAGACGGCGGATCTGATGACGGTGACCAAGAAGGGCATCAAGCAAGAGTTGGAGAGGCGCTTCAACGTCCCTCTCGATGCTAAGAGGGCCTACATCAGCTCTGGTAAGTGTTTCCTCTCACAATACTGTCTCGCTCTGGCCTTTCGTGACTAACTTGTTCGTAGCAACCGAGGCCCTTCTTTCTGGCCAACTGTAAACGGCCCATGAATATGACCATGCTACACATGAAGCAACTGTCATCCTAATACCAATCAATATCTTGCGATAATCGTTTTGCTTTTCACGGCGAAGTCGGATAGGGACATACCAAAAACACACAGCACTTGCTTATGTCAAAAAAGGGGAGACACCTTCTTGGCCCTGGCCCCCTCTGATTCTCCTTGCGTTCCCCAAAGAGAAGCAGGCTTTGGCTCTGGTCTATTTTTTTTCTATATACAACCTCATAATATACGATGGAGGGGGGGGGAGGCGAAGGAACACTCCTGACACATGGGATGATTTTATCTACTGTGGAGCGAAATGTGGTTGGGCAAACTGGGACTGTTGTCAACTGGAACTGGGTATATCGTAGTGCTTGTTTCTCTTTTTTGAAATTTCTACGGTGTTCATTTTCTTTGCTAGTTTGCGAGCAGATGGATCATGGGACTGTACATAAAGTACGAACAAGTTTGAACAACTTCGCCTTGGCATGCCTCACTTGGGATAGATGTGCAATACTAGGTCCTTACTGACTTTCATGTACGTTGTTGAATCCGTCGGCTTAGAGACTGAGTTGGTAGGTAGGTTACTAAAGCCGTGTGTTGCTGCGTACTGACTGGCTGACCTTTTCTCCAAACATCACGATTCGACTCGTAGCAACAAACAAAGTCAGAGAAATACCAGGGTATATATTATTACGTCTATTCAACAGAGGTATCTATCCACATACTCTCTCTCTACAGCGGAGTTTCCATGTTCAAATTCGGCATAGGCATAAGCATGGGCATAGAATCCATCGTGCCACTACTCCATGAATTCACTCTTGCCCAGTCACAAGTATTCCACACCCTCTTCATCATCCCGCCCACGACCTCCACCTCCTCCGCGCCCTGACAACTCACACGCTGCGTATCGAGCCAGCTCATGATGCCGAAGCGCGTAACGAGCGTGGTGCTCCCGCCCTCGATGCACGTGGCGCGGTAGACGAGTCGTAAGAGCCGCGTGCGCAGGTTGACGCGCAGGTACGGGTTCGCCCCGAGCGCAAGGATCTTCTCGAACCAGCGCTTGTGGTGGAAGACGTCGAGGTCGGCGGGTGTGCGGAGCGCATCGAGGAGGTAGGCGAGCAGCCAGGTGATTTCGGTGTAGTACTTATCATCCTCGGAGGGGGCGCCGTGGAGGATGTCGTGGGCGAGGGGGAGCTTGTCAGGGGCCCAGGAGGGGCTGCGGGTGAGGTAGGTGTTGAGCTTGGGGTAGAGCGGGTGCAGAGGGTTCTTGAGGACGTCGAGGGCGTGGGTGGCGAAGGCGGTGAAAGCAGAGGGGACGGGGCCTTTGTCGACTAGGTCCCGGGAGGACTCGGCGAGTTCGGAGAGGAGGAGCCAGATCTGGTCCTTTTCGTCATATGAGGACTCCTTGAACTTGGCTGCCATCTTGAGGATGTTGGTGAGGGCTTCCTTTCGGATGTTGATGTGGATTGAGAGTAGGAGACCGATCAGCTTTGCTGCCCAGCCGTCTTCCACGAGATCCTCGACGTTCTTGCTTGCCCATTTGACCAAGGCCGAGGTGTCTTCGTCTTCGGGTAGTGGCACATGCAGCGCTACCTCCAGCTCCGGACCGTCCAACCCTACTTTGGCATTGGCTTGCTTCTTCTTCGGTTTCTTCGTCTTGGGTGTATCTCCATCCGTGTCAGAGCCATCCGAGACGTCGTCCTTCTTGAGCTTCTTCATCTTGATCTTCTTGGAGGGGAACTGGAAGCAGATCTTCTCGTACAAGGTTGTGGTGAGATGACATCCACCTTTGAGGTTGTGTAGACCATTGAAGTAGAGTGATAGGAAGGTCGCAAGAGGAGTCTGTTCCTTCGACTTGGAAGTAGAGCTGATGGCATATGGCAACTGCTCGACCATTGCCACCGGTAGAAGGGCGGCGGTTCCGTCTGAGCTCTGGGCGCCATTATCCTGTGAATACGTCTCCATCAGGTCGAGGTACTTGATCGGAGATGAGGCGCATCGGCTAATGCAGTTGTCAACAAACGACCAGACCTTCTCCATGTCCTTGGACTTGATCTCGAGCAAGGTGCTCTGCAGTGCTTGGAGCAGAGGCTCAAGCATGGACACCTTTCCCAACACCTGATTTTCCACAGCAACCTCGCCAAGGACCTTCTTGAGTTGGTGGAACGGGAGTTCTCGTTGCTTTCCGCACAACAACCGCAGGAGGGCAGTGTACGGAGACGCGGCGGCCCCATCGATGATGTTGTCGATTCTTGCGAACCAACGCATACCTGGAGAGTAGCTTGCGATAGACACAAGATTCTCTAGCTCCATAACTCCCAGCGATTCATCTTCCGGGTTGTCGCTTGTTTCGCTGAGTTTCTTGAGCAGCTCTGTGAAGAGAGGGGAAACGTCGAAGTTGGCGGCGAGAGCAACCTGGGGGATCACTTCATAATAGAGACATAGCAGGCGACTGGCCATCGTCCTCTGAAGAATATTCTCAGGAGGGATCCCTTTGTAAGAACGCACCACCTCCTTCATGTCCGGGATTCGTTGGCAGAAGGCATCCATTAGTTGCCTGCTAGTCTCGGCCCAAGCGTCATTCTTCGCCTTGGAAGCCTCGCCAAGCATCTCGAGAGCTTGTGTGAGCTTTTCCAGAGCTACAATGAGTATTCTCGTGGCAAAGAATGATGTGAGGTGAGACTTGGAAGAGAGACATCGAATAAGGACCTTTTGGTTGACGGGTAGAGGGATAATGTTGTCGAGGAGGATAGAGGTTGGGGGCGGGTACTTGACGGAGCGTATGCGATCACCGAAATGAGAAGGGAGAGGTATTCTCATGGCGTTGAAAAGAAAGGCCGCGTATCCGATCCATGTCATTGACAGTTTCGGCTCGAAGGTGAAGGATCGATTGCTGAGGAAGTATTTGGCTGTGAGTTCAGGTGCTGCCGTGAAGATGGCTATGAGAAGCTCGTTGTGCTTGAGACTGGACCAAGGACGGAGCTTTTGAGCAAACTCGGCCAGAACGAAGTTATATACAGGTACGTCGTCTTTGTATCTGTCTGTGATAAGGCCACTAGGGGCGCTGTCGCTGGATGCCAGATTCTGCCCGGAGGGCTCATCATCTGTTTCTTTCGGATAAAGCCCTGTTGATGGGTACAGCACGCCTGCGGAAGAGCTGGTGCAGACATAGAGAAGGAATTGATGAGCCTTGTGGCTCACGGTAGACTCTTCGTCGGTGTTGTCGCCATCGGCTGAGTATGTGTAAAGGGCAAGGAGTCGCATGAGCGTCTTGATGTTGAAACTCCTGAACTTGACATCACGTGGAATTTTAACATCCTTCAGGACATATGTTTTCAGTGACTCGATGATGTCTAAGACGAGATGCGGAGGGTCGTTCTTGATCATAAATGTTAGATGCGACAGGAGTTCCTTTTGTGCCAAGAGCTCCCTTCTGGCATCCGAGTGCAAGTACTTGAGAAGGCTCAGGAAGAACCGGGCAGCATTGGTTCTCACTGAAGCTTTGCGATGATCTTCTGGGGCGTCTCCAATGTGTCCAATTTCAAGGTTCCTCCCAAGAGACGTCAATGTGAAGTTGCGGGCGCGAAAGAAGCGCTTGGCGTACGCGCCGCCGTCTAAAGAAACAGCCTCGCGAAGAAGACGCAAGGTGGGCGAGATGATGAAACCTTTGCTCTTCTCTGACGATAAGTTCTTGGATAGCGACTTGAGTTGTCTTTCCTGGAGGAGAGTTTGGCAGATGCCCAGGCCGTGGCCAACAAGCTGAAGGGAACCCGAGACGACTTGGAGGACTAGGGCCAAGACCACGGCGGCAGATGACATGACACCGTCATTGTTCGTTTGGATAGCAAAGGACCACATCTCCATGATATCGGCGAGAAAGACGCCATCTTCGGAGGTATCTCTGGGTTTCACGGCTTCGAGATACTGATGTAGGATTTCGAGATTCGTTTTTCGATCGCCCTCGTCGGAGACTAGCTGGTCAAGAAGGGTTTTGAACGATTGAAGGCCTAAGATCAAAAAGAAAGAAAAATTAACTTCCAATTCATCTGGGTTCTGGTGCTGTCGGGCTCATCTGGACATACCATGTCTTGCGAGTCGCAAGTCCTGATCAAAAGTCAGGAGCTTGCGCAGTTGGTCGCTGGAGGTCACCTCCTCGCTTGTCGGTACCTCATGGGTGAACTTTTGGCGCTTTCGGAAGGCAGATGCGCCATCACCACTACTAGAAGTTCGTTTACCCATAGTGAGGACCTTATAGCTTGATGCGACGTGAATCTAGTACCAGGTCGTCAAGCCATCAATTTCTTTGGGAGTGAAGAATTCTGCCGCGCCTGGCCGCTATCCTGACTGCCTAATTCGGACATGGTTAATGCAGGTTGTGGGGGTTTCGGAAAGAGCGTTAATCCGAGTGTCACGCCACACGGCTGAGGGCCTTCTACTTTGTAAGAGGGAATTGCTCGCCACAACCGCCACAGCCGCCAAGGTCAGTCTGCGCAGTTCTGAGACAAGGAAGCAGGAAGCAAGGAAACGGCGGAAGCAAGAAAACAACGGCGGTCCTTGCGGAAGAGACGAAATTCTCTACAGTCACACGTGGTACGAAGGATGAGACATGTTGCCCTCCATCTCGAGTGCTGCGCCCTTCAACAATGGGACGCAATGACAAATGACCGCCACCGAAATCCCTCTTAGGGTCTCGCAACACTGCGAAGCTGAGAAGATGAGGGTGTCAAAGAGAGACACACAGAAGAAGATACACACACACACACACACACACATGTGCAGTTAGCATGTGAAGAAGGCCTCCCTTAGATCCAGAGGTCAATCCTTTCTTTTTTTTCGTTCTTCAATCCATCCCTGCCATGCGTCTTCAAAGCCCCCATCCTCGCCATCCGTCCTGATTGTAACCGGAGATGGCCATGGGCGTCACTATTCTTAGAAGAGGGTCCAAACGGGAGGCAAAGTCAGGGGCACCACCATTACGAGGAGAGCCATCGTCGTCTTCATTCGTGCAGAGGCAGCCCGACGCCATGTTCGCAGCAAGCAAGCAACACGGGAGCGGTCCGTCCGTCGATCAGCTTGACTTGACTCGTCCCAACTCGAGGGTACCGACTGAATGGAATCGTTTGTCGCCTCTTTTTTTTTTGCCGGCGCTATTCAGCCTCGAGTTCCTCGCCGCCCTCCCTCTTCTCGACGTCGAGGCTACCTAGGCTGCCTTGTCCGCCGCCTTGCATGTACTGACATGGTGCTCTGGAGGGCGGCATTCGTTCTTTGTGGCTTTGAATAGAGACAGATTGTTGGCGCAGCATGCTGCATAAGGTGCGGTAGGTACCTATGCCTGGCTCTGTCGACCATCACACACTAAAAAGTATCACCGCTTACCGTGGATCGCGACGAGGAAGATGGTGTGTGTCGCCGAGGTTGTGAGGCTGACTTGTTAGCGAGCCCGTCAGCGCCGGCACCGGCAACGCACCGGCAAGAGCAAGCAAAACAACCTTCATCACCATCCGCGTCAGCGTCAGGTTCCGGAGAATGATCGTCTTGTTGCTTGTTGACATGGTGCTTGCATTGACGAAACCTCGCTCGCGTCGCGTTAAATCACGCTCAGGTCAGAGTTACCGTGACATGCGCGTTTCTCCTCTCAGGCTGCAGACCTGAAGCTCTTCCGGGATGTGTGAAACAAGACAGATGCTGTTTTTGGACGAGAACTATAGGCTATACGACGGGGATGTTTGACACGCTTCCCAGATTGGGCTCATGCTCCAAGAGATGATCAACTGGCAGACCGTTGGAACGATCCCACGTTTCAAGAACCGCCAGCGTCCTGACACAATTCAGACAGCGCACGCGTCGTTACATGGCATCAACTAGGGACGAACAAAACGTGCTGCGAACCGATTTGATGGAGGAGAGATGATGAAGAGACGGTGTTCCGGGGTGCATCTGCCAATCAGCCCCGGGGGCCGGGGCGGCGCCCAAACCAGCGGTGCGGCCTAAAAAAGACTGCGAGATTTGGGGAGAGCGAGACGTCAGATACCTATCCATCCATGGAGCAGGGATTTGTTCCATGGATGGGATGGCGAAACAACAAGACAAAACGATACCCAAGGCAAGGCAAGACAAGGGTTGGTAGAGACGATCAGATGGAAGCAATGATGCTGTTTCGTTTTCTTCTCTTCTTTTTTTGGGGGGTCATCTTTTCTCTGGTTCGGTTTGTCTCAGGTCAACGGATCATCTCGATCTTTCGAACTGACCGTTGGGTGTGCAACGTGCCGCCAAAACCGTCACCGGCAACTTGTGTCTTGTCTCACAGCTTCTGATGCCTCCCGCCAAGATCCAAGTTCATACGAGTTTGGGCAAAAAGGTGTGGGAAACGTGACGACACAGCCTCGGACACAAAGGAAGTGGCCTCAACCCCGTCATATCTCGCCTCCGTCCAATGCCGGAGCAGCACGAGACACCTCGATTACGACCTTCTGTGGCAAAGGGTAAAGGGCAAAGGGCAATGGGAATCCTGGCCCAGCGTACGGAAACAGGAGCCCAGGCTGGATGCACGACATCGAGTCGATGGCCACGCTTTCTTCGGCGGACGGACTCTAATGAGGGTTGATCTAGGGACTAGGGACAAGGGACCGCTCGACACCATCTCCGTCACGACGTGCGACCCAGTCAGATGCTCGGAGCTGATGTTTCCTCGTGCTTCTCCAAAGTTGGTGTGGAGCGCTAGCATCGTCGGGAAGCCCTCAAAGTCGACTTCTAAGCGCCGACTGGTCCGGCGCTTCAACCGACCCCGGCCCATCACCTGCGCCGGGGGTTCGCCGTCTCGAGCCCTCGTCCACTCGATCTGCGTCGTCCCCATCTCTCGGGCTGCCGCCCATGTAATTGCTTTGATGATGATGCGCTTGGGAGGGTGGAGGGAATGTCGCGGCACTGCCATCAAGCAGGAAATGGGCTGGATCCTGGGCTGCCTGTTCCCGTTTCCTTTCTTTATTTTTTCCCTTTCGCTCCATCTTTTTTATCTGCCGAGTCCCCTGTACTTCTTTCTGCAGCTCCCCCCGACCTGCTGCTGTCCTATCCTGTCCTCTCTTTCGCCTCTGCCTTGTTTCCATTCACTTATTATTCACCCCCCTCCCCCGTCGGCTTCTGCCTTCTTCGCACATATACGAACTACACACATCTAATATCACTATATGTATTAATCCTCTTTTTTCTTTATCATCTTTGTATTCACTGTTTTCTACCTTGGGTTCTCCGACCATCCGCTGTCATTTTCTTCTTCTCAGTCTTTCGCTCTCCTCCCACTTACACACTCGTCTTCCCGTTTCTCATACACACACCCTTCCATTTCAATCAGCCGTCTCGTCCAGGCATGACGTGACAGCCTCGCAGCATGACAGTCACCGGTGTTCACGGTGCTCACGGCTCTGAAGCCACATGGTCTTCTTGGTTCCCGTCACTGCCACTCTGCTGCGCACCGCTGGCCTCTGGTTCAGATAAGAGGTCACGTCGTAGTAAGTCTTTGTCTACTTCTACTTCATCCGCCTCTGCTTCATCTTCTACTTTAAACATCCCTTGGCCTGTGGCCAAAATGAGCGACGACGAGTTGCTGATCGGCCAAGTCGACGAGAAGCACCCCTACCCAGTTATCTACGATCAACCACTTCACCACCCTCGCCCCGTCGCCATGGCCGACAACAGAAACCACCGAAATGTGCTGGCAAAGTCTCCTAGAGGGAGCACCACTCCCAAGAGGAAACGGTTCTGGTCTTTCTCCTCTTCCAACTCACCCTCGCGCCGGCCGCCCATTTCAGCACCTTCAGACTTTCGCCATATCTCTTCAGCTTCACCTCAGTTTCCTGACTTTCCCGAGCCAACGCCATCGCGAACTTCAAACCTGCGCCCGGCCAAGCAGTTGCCGGGTTCCCGTTCTTTCCGCCCGTTGGAGCTGAGCATCTATCAACCGGACAACCGTATTTCGCCGATCCTGCCTCATCTTGAGCTGTCACCCGAGATCCCACCTGAGATTCCAGCCCCTGCTTCAGAGTGTGCCTCGGATCAGTCAGAGCGCCAGCTTGTGGAGGAATTTCGTCTCCTTGAGCACCAGAAGAGCTTCTCTTCCTCGATGTCGTTCCATTTCCCTCGTCGGATTCCCTTGGAGAGCTCTCCATCTACGACTCAGGATGAGCTTCCGCCTCTGATCCCCCCTAAAGCTGAGGGTCGTGCTCGCGCCCACACTTCTCCGGACGTGGACACGATCAAGGACCGGGTCGCCAGCGCCATGATCGAGGTGGAAAGGCTCCAAAAGCAAATTGACGACGTCATTGAGCGGCAGAGCCTTTACTCTGCGAGCCGGCCGTCAACATCTCACTCAATGGCCCGGACCTTGCCAGGTATGGACATACCAAGCCCGTTACCTCTCCAGGTTCATATGTTTACTGGTACAGAACTGGAGCCAATGCCGTCGATCCCCGCTCTACCTCCTGCTGCGCCGTCGTTTGCAGAGCGACTCAACTCTGACATCGACCGGCCACACACGGCTCCCATTAAGTCTCCTTCATACGCCCCTATCAAGGTTTCTCTGCACCCTCCTCGGCGAGCCCAAACTCCCGGCGAGATATCGACTACTCCAAGAAACTATTCTCCACGAACGAAGATTGAGGAACGGCCGCTGCCGCCTCCTCTCCCCTTGGTGCTCCGGCCGCCTCTGAGGAAAAAGAAGTCCTTCTCCCGGGTTTCGAGCTGGCTCTTCCCCGGACCTGAGCACGACCGCAATGTCAGTCTTGACTCGGTCACCAACCTCCCCCGCCCGGTCAAGGGTAACGAGGGTTTCTACCAATGCGTCTCGCTGGGCGAGGCTTCAGGACGACGGCGGAGCTCGGACTCCGCCGACACCTTCAACACCTGGGAGTCAGATGACGGTGATCGCACTGTTCCCACGAGCTGCTCCATGGGTAGCACACCTGCGGTGTCACAAGAAGAACCCCTCATCTCACGGTTTGCCACGTTTGGCAGAAATAATCCCCGCCCCAACCGAACGAGTGTTGGAGTTGCGATTTGAACAATCTTTCCTCTGTCTGATACCCCCCTGTTTTTTTCCCCCTCTTTCTTTTGTCTCTTGGCTTCTATGTTTGATATTGCTATTGTGTACATTTCGATCAACTTTGATGATACCACCTGTACTATACGATATGACCTGAGCTGTCACCCCATAGCTAGACTATGCGGGAGGAATTCATGTATATGTGTTAGTTACTAGTCACGGGATGACTATGGGATTAGAGCCGGTAAATGGCTGGCATGGTAGGGATGGTAGGGAACGCGGCGGTAAGGACTTTACTTGAAAATTTATGTGTTACTTGGGGGAAAAAGTTGGACAGGGAATGAGAGATGAGAGGTTTCAATCTATCTATACGACATGATGTATGTATGGGTGATGGGTGATGGGTTAGGGTCTGGTTATGATCTGCCAAGAGCAGATGGTGAATTGATGAGGATCAGAGCTACGTGCCTTGTTGCTCTGCGTTGTCTTGTCACTATAGTTTTCCGGAGAAGTGCGAATAAAAGTGAATGTATATGTGATTCCCAATGTCTGGAGCATGGACTTGATGGGGAATTAGCGATATGTCTTATAGTAGGCATAGGTACCTACATACCTACTACATACATACAACAGAGCATAGGTATGGACATTTCAAGCCGATAGTTCTCCGTGATTTGTTGGTGCATGAGCAAGCCAAAGCGAACATCTCGTATTAAACATCAATAATTCATACTCGGTTGCATTACTCGTTCACAGTTGTGCGGAATAGGTAGGTACAAAACCAACCTCCTCCCTGTTCCCTGGAGATAATTGACGACATCCAAGCGGCTTAGACGTGATCCCATTCGCCAGTCCGAGTCAGTACCCCACGTGTCCCGTTTATCCGCCTCCCTGTCCGTTCCTGACCCAAGTTCTAACAACGAGGATCCCCCAAGACAACGACATTTCAATTTCTCAAACCTGGACAAAACATCACCACATGGAAACCATTCGTACGCCGGCCGTCACTAGCTCGCCTCTGAAAAGATCTGCCGCTACGCCGATTGACACGAGCTGAAGCAGAAGAAGCTAGATGACCACGGTAGAGGCAGTTCATACATATGCATGATCGGCATCTGAATCAAACAAAACAAGACAAGACTTGCGTCTGAAGGGCGTATAAAAGAGGAAAGAAAATGGTGTACAGATCAAGGGAGCATTCTCCAGCGCCAGAGGAGGATCGAAACAATGATATCGAATCCGATACGGAGCAGGGGAGACTTCTCGACCAAGACGACGAGTATCGCGACAGCCTCGACTCTGAGCGACCAGAGAATTGGGATCGGGCGCAGCATCATCGAAGCACGCGACGATGGAGCTTGCTCACCATGGTCATTGGCTGTGTAGCCGTCATCGCGGCCCTCAGCTATTGGGTTCACAACGGGTACGCGCTTCCACATCTACGCGTCGTCTTCTTTCTATACTGACATGAGCAGAGGGGCACCGGGGTGTGAATTGGACGGGAGCTGCACTGAAATATCCCGACTATGGGGTCAGTATTCCGCATTCTTCTCGGTTCCGTCAGAAGTCGACGATTCAGTGCTAGACAACTGCGCGGCGACTTTCGGCCTAGTTCTGTCCCGACATGGGGCACGATATCCCACCGCTGGCAAGTCTGAGGCCTACAATGCGACCATCGCCCGCATCCAGAGCTCTGCTACCAGCTATGGTGAGGGTTACGAGTGGCTCGGGAATTACGTCTACGGTCTCGGGGCCGCAGAGCTCACCGAGTTTGGCCAACAGCAAATGATTGATTCTGGCAAGGCCTTCTATGAGAGATACATCAGCCTCGCCGAGAAATCGGAACCTTTTGTTCGGGCCTCTGGCTCAGATCGAGTCATCATGTCTTCGTACAACTTTTCACAAGGCTTCTACAACTCTCGAGGAGAGTCAGCGGATGATTATCTCCACGACCTTCTTGTCATCCCCGAAGCCCCCGGGGTTAACAACACCCTGTCGCACGGGTCCTGTGCCTCGTTTGAGGAGGACAGCGCTTCCCGAGATGGAAAGGATGCCGAAATTGTTTGGAGAGATCTGTTTTTACCCAACATCACGAAGCGATTGAATGAGAACCTACCAGGGGTCAAGCTGACGGCAGACGAGACTATTTACATGATGGACATGTGCCCGTTCAACACGGTCAACACCCCCGACGGGTCTGGCCAGTCCCGGTTCTGCGACCTGTTCACGCAAGAGGAGTGGCGAAGCTACGATTACTATCTCACGTTGGGCAAGTACTACCAGTACGGCAATGGTAATCCTATGGGACCAACCCAGGGTGTTGGATATGTCAACGAGCTGATCGCTCGCCTGACACGAAAACCCGTCAAGGACCACACGACGACCAACAGGACACTGGACTCGTCGCCAAAGACGTTTCCTCTGGACAGAGCGTTGTACGCCGACTTCAGTCATGACAACAGCATGGTCTCCATCTTCTCAGCGCTTGGCCTCTACAACGCCACAGGCATGCTGCCGACAGACGACATCTTGCCGGCGGTCAAGGCGCACGGCTACTCTTCTGCGTGGGTTGTTCCGTTTGCGGCGCGCATGTACGTCGAGAAGCTGAAGTGCAAGGGCGAGAGGGACGAGTATGTGCGGGTGCTTATCAATGACCGAGTGATGGGGCTTGAGACGTGTGGTGGAGATGAGTTTGGGCGATGTAAGCTGAGTGACTTTGTTATGAGCTTGTCGTTTGCTAGAGCTGGGGGACATTGGGATCGATGTGCTTTATAGAGCTGCGTTGTTGGTTCTAGTGGTATCACTTGATATACGAATGGATAGGTCGTGTAATTGTATGTATTATCTTATATTACTTCGTCAGACTCTATACGGAGTAGGGACGGCTATGAATAACAAAGTCCGACGGAAATAGAAACGAGATTTGCAGGGGTTGAACGGATACCAGGTGAGCCTGATGCGAGGGGACTGGGGTTTTGATGCGAGGGGAGGGGGGTTCCCTTATTCAGCCCGTATTCAGCTACCGATGTGGATGAAGTTGTTGCTTGAATAGAACTAGATGTCTTTTTATCAGTTATTCGACATATCCCTTTCATACGGTACCCAAGTTATCGTACGCAAGCCGTCAGATAGGTCCATCCACCACGTCGGGATCATCGCCAGAATGCCCCCCATTGACCGATAGCGTGCGGCTTAGTAACATGGAGGGCGGTCCCCGGAGCCTGGGGGAGACCTACTATCCAATCCATCCATCATGGCCGGGGCCCAACATGGAGCCCTGTAGTCCACTCCAGGTGCTAAATTCAGGCGCATCAACAGCGCCATCTCAGCGCCAAGTGGCCCCAGCTCTTCGCTAGCCCGGGCCCAGGTTGTCAGCACTGCGACTTAGCTACCGCAGCCCTAGACAAGCTCTAAGGTAGTGACATGGGCCACCACCGCCACTCATCACCAGCCCGTGGCTACTAACCTTATTGAAGTACAGAAGGACCTACCTGAGCTTCCCTCCCTCCTCCTTCCTTGCCTCAACCCGACTTGGGCCAGCCTCGACTTGCAGAGCCAAAACGGAACCAGCCACCTCTCTCGTTCCTTCCCCATAAGCGGTAGCCCTTTGGCTTTGGACCTGGAATTTTCAGTTCTTTGTCGCATTTTATTTTCTCCTCTCTCTCCTCTCTCCCTCTCCCCTCCCCTCGTCTTTCTCGACTATTCCCCTCCCGTTCTCCGACCGAACCAGAGGTGACGACCACCAGCGACGTCAGGTCTGCGCCCAGCGACCTACACAGCGCACGCCCACCACAGCCCGTCCAGTCTGTCCTGGCATCCTTTGCTGACAGTGGGAACTGACCTCGCTCGCCATCTCCATATCTTCACCCTTCCATTACCCCTTCCATCACGCGACCTCTGAGAGGATTCGACCGACGCCCGACAAGTGAAAAAGCTACCGCCGCTTCTTTCTCACGCACAGCTAAACGAACCCATCACCACCGAAGGAAAAAAAAAAAAAAAAAGCAGGAGCAGTCGTTTGGAACAAGGCACTCGGCGCACTCGCCCTATAATAGGAAAGATGGTGTCGACAGCTGGAGGAATATTTATCGCCATCTTCGTAGTGTTGGTTGCTGCAGCTGTTGGATGGATCGTCTTTACACAACTGCGCGCTCGCAGACTAGGCGTACGTTCAATTACTCCCTTTGTCTCTCTGTTGGGTTACCATGACCGAAGCTCTTGTCCTAGCGGGCGATGGCAAACCTCTTTTCGTCCAGCATCGTTGCCATTCTTTATACGGCGGCGCTGATTGATGGTCGATCTGTAACGAAATCTCGGGCTAACTCGAATCTTTCTACAGCTTCCCCCTCCTAGCTTCGCATCCTACTTACCATGGCATAAAGAAGAAAGTCCATATGGGCCTCCAAGGCCCGCTACCGGCGGCATTGTCGGCTGGTTCCGTGACCAGATCAGCAAGTTCAAGAACCGAAAGAGCCGGTCCGCGGCTGGTGCCTACGAGCAGCCGCTTGGGACCCCCGCCGGGCGACGGGGCTTCGGGCCTCTCGACCCCGATGAGGCTTGGGACACGCGCGTCGGACACGAAGCAGATGCCTACGGCTACTACGAGGAGGAGGTGGGCGGTCGCGGTCGAGCCCCCGAGTATGGCGGTGGTTACAACAGCAACCTCTCTGCGCCGGGTCAGGGAACTCGGGGCTACGGCTTTGACGGGGAGGAGGATCGTGGTCGCCGAGCGAGCCGGAGCCCTGGATCCGGACCTGGCGGGCGGAATCCCTTCGATGACGACGCAGCCGTGAGTCTACGTGGCGTGAGCCCGCGACCCATCAACACGGCGCCCCCGAGACGCAGGAGTAGCTCGGATAGCCGTGAGAACAGTCCGACGGAACGGAGATCCGTCTTCAGGGAGGACGTATAGTCCGTTCTACAGGATTGGGCTTGATTGTATGAGAGAGGTATGGGATTACCTCTTCTAGGTAGGAATGGCGCTTGGGCGAGGTGTCTTGTCTCCGAGTGTAGGCGTGGCCGGGATTGGTTCATGGACGGATACGAGACCAAAAAGCTACGTGGACAGGACCGTGTTGTATCTTTTTTTCGCCCGTCTTGGATTTTTTTGGTCTTTCATCTTTGTTTTTTTGGTTTGCTCGCTTTGACTGATCTATGGGGGGTGGAAATGTATGGCGGACTCAAGCATGTGTCGAGGAGTGTGTGGGTCTCGCCGGGTGGAATTCTGGTATATATCCCGACCTCTGTGTTTTTTTCCTGCGCTTGGTTCTCGGTATGGACGGATTTTCTAACAGTCATGTCATGTGTTGTACGTACTGGCATAATTGAAATGTACGGCGTTCAGATGAAGGACCTCGCTGTGGGGAATTTTGTGAAGGATTTCCTGTGACGTTTCGTATAGGATCCAGGGATACACCTAGGTCAGCATGTGTGACGACCAACGGGTGAGAAATAGCGAGTAACAGTGCCCCCTTGCTTTGTTAGATAGGTACTTTGTGTTTCTCCGTATCCGTAGGCTCGCCGCAGATAAGGGACTCCCGTCTATCGGGCGAAGGACACCGACCCGTCCGTTATCTATGTGTTCCCCAGCTCCGATCGGGGGGAGGGGGGCTCCGTCCATGAGCTCCTTCCGTTCCGACCGGCTCCGGTGTTTCGGCCCCTCAACTGCGGGCAGCTTGGCAGGTCCAATGTGCCCCCGCCAAATCGTCAACGTGCCCCTCCATGGGTACATACATTCGCGCATAACATAAATAATCACTCCTCCGCTTAGATTCCACACTCACTCTTTGGAGCATCACCAACGGTATTATTATCATCATCACAGAGGGAGTTTTGTCCAATTGACCAAAGGGAAACAGGTTCTTGAGATTCAGGGAAGCTGTGGACAAGCAATTGGCTTCACATCACCGATACGTTTAACCTTCGCTCCAACTTCAGACACGATGGCCGAGCTAGACCTCCAGGCCGTCCACGATGTGATGATCTCCGTCGCCTACGAGGCCGGCGCCATGATCCTGGCTGCTAACCCTGCCGACATTGGCACCGACACCAAGCTTAACTGTACGCTGCCTCTCCCACTCACTGCCTTGCCCCGTCGCTAACCAACCCGATAGCCGTCGACATCGTCACCGAAACCGACAAGGGCGTCGAGAAAATGGTCTCCGCCCGCCTCTCCTCCGCCTTCCCCTCCATCTCCTTCATGGGCGAGGAGACCTACAAGCCCGGCATGAAAATCGGCCCCGAACCCACCTTCGTCGTCGACCCCATCGACGGCACCACCAACTTCGTCCACTCCTTCCCCTCCGCCTGCATCTCCCTCGGCCTCGCCATCCACCGCCGCCCAGCCATCGGCGTAATCTACAACCCGTTCCAAGACCTCCTATACACCGCCATCTCCGGCCGCGGCGCCTTCCTCACCCACCGCCGAGGCACCCAGCCCCAGCGTCTCCCGCTGGCAAAGTCCCCCCGTCCGCTGACGGGTCTGGGCGAGGCCCTGGTCGCCGTGGAGTGGGGGTCGACGCGTGACGGGCCCAACTTCGACCTCAAGGTCGAGACGTTCCGGAAGCTGGCGGGGACTCGCGAGACGGGCGGGTCGATGGTGCACTCGCTGCGGTCGCTGGGGAGTGCGGCGCTGAACATTGGTGCTGTGGCGGCGGGACAGGTCGATGCGTACTGGGAGGGGGGTTGCTGGGCGTGGGATGTGTGCGCGGGTTGGTGTGTGTTGGAGGAGGCCGGGGGCAGGATGGTGCATGGGAACCCGGGGGATTGGGAGCCGGAGCTGGAGGCGAGGGTGTATTTGGCTGTGAGGGGGGCGCCGAGTGGGCAGAAGGAGTTGGTGGAGGAGTTTTGGGGGGTGATTGGGGATGGGAGGTTGGATTACAGTGTTTAGGGGACAAGATGTTGGCCATATTAGCCCATGGAAAACAACATAAAAGGGGGGGGGGGGGGGG
>JABFFI010000455.1:0-32945 GCA_013623725.1 Fusarium robinianum | reverse complement strand
TCTTTCACTGCATGATCCGATAAGGCTTCCATACAAGCCAGTCTCCACGTCCCGGGGCGGCCTGCTGTGTTTAGTTAGGTAGTTAGGAAGGTAGGCAGCGGGAGTCAGCTTTCCTTGACTGTAACTAGGTATCAGGTTACGAAAGCCACCACAAGCGGCGACAGACTCTCACTCCTCTTCATAATCTCAGCGGTCCATAGATCCAACCACTTCTCTCAGTTGAGCATCCACTTCGGCCGCTCAATATTCGCTTCGTTGACTCCATCCCCTCTGTCAATTCTACCCACTCGCTCCGCCAGCTCTTCTCCATCCGTCCCACCACGGTTGTCAAGCAATGTGATGCGCCCATGCAGGCAGCCCGACGAAAAAGCCATCGTCTCATACCGCGCACATGTCATTGACTCATCAGTTTTTTTTCCCCTTCCCTTTCGGCACGTATGCCTCAGTTTGTGCTTCTCTCCGGCCTTGTTTGTCTGACCTTTCTTTCCTTTTCATGCGCACTCGGTTGTCGTCCTGCTCTGTGCTCACCGGGCGCCGTCAACCACACGAAGTAGGTAAGCTTGAGGGACAACCGTGGCTAAGGGACAACCGTGGCTATGACTAGGTAGGTAGTTCGACCCCTGGTAACCCAGGCTGGACTGGCTGGCCCCAGCATCAGGGACCCTCTCTCGGAGCAAACAGCCTTGCAATCCCGGCGATGCATACTCTCTTTCTCCGTACATGTGCCTCATGTCTGAAAAGGATAACTCTCTCGCTCACTTCTCACCTCAGCTCTGTCCGTCGATTTGACCCATCCTTCGCTTTCCGCACCCTTCGCGAATCATGGAAGATCTACCCGCCGCCACCAACCTACATATGTACCTCTGTGCGTCTTGCACTCAACTGCGTGGCCCCTTGGGATTCCCCTGCATCTGTCCATACACACAAAGGGCACCTCGTCCACCGGCGGGACGGTGGCAGTGGATCCTCGGTCTTCGGAAACTTACCTAGCTATGTGCGAATTCCGTCAAGTTGGGGCGCTGCTGCTCGATCCAAATGCATCAAGGCACTCGTGCTCGTACCCGAGGGTCTTGCTGCCTCTCCGGAGTCCAGGTTCAGTCAGTTGTCCCAGGCTCGACTCATCGGGCTTCAATGCCAAGCCAGGCCGCCCCTGGTTTGTCGGCAAATCTCTCACAGTTCCCTGGTCCTTTTTTCTGCTCTTCTGGACCCTCTTTGAGCCCTCTCTGCATCCCGGTTCTGACTCTGGCGCGACTCCACTGGGCGTTGATATCTGAGACCCTCTGAGACCCGATATGGATCCCGCCGATGAGGTACAGTGCAGATACCTTCGCATTCACGCGCATCGCAGCGCATCTGCATGGCATCGTTCTCGCTAGCCTCCCTCCAAACCCACCCGAGATGCTCTGGGAGAATCATGGACTAATAGCTTCTCCTTCAGCTCATCGAGATGTATCCCTCGAGGCGCCGGAAAAAAGACGACAACGACGGAGTACGGCGAATCAACACTTATCATAGAACCCTCGCAACTGTTACCATAACCTCCATCCAGGCTGCAACCTCCTTGCTTCAGCCCCTGGTCATCTTTGACAACCATGCCCCCGTTCTTTGCCTATCTGCGGAAGGTCGCTGAGTGTGCATCTGCACCTGCGGCTGCTGTGTTGCTCATCCATCATGCTTCTGGGTTGCACAGGTTGCTTCTTTGCGTCCCTCCCGTCCCTTTCTAATCCGGGATGCAACTGCTGTGCCTCCTGCCCCCCCATTCTCCCGGCCAATGTCTTGCATATCCTCCCCTCCAGCATCTTTGACCGGCTGCTCGTTCAAGACGACGCGACATGCTCCTCTCCCACCGATCGACCATCGATGACCATCAATTTTCACCGCTGTTTATAGCACACCTTTGGACAAAGGATTGCACTCGCCGAGGCTTGCATTAGTCTCAGTCGCGTCGTCACCAATATCCGGTGGCGGGACGGCCGGGCCGTTCGGTCCAGAGCTTCGTTGGAACCGTCTCCATCGTCCCCGATGGCTGATGATGCCATGGAATCCTCAACCGAGCAAAGACATGGCGCAGTCAATCTGGCGAACCATTCGTGAACAAGGCAACGACAGCGGCAACGACGACAAAGATCGCCTCGTATCAGCTGGCATTCACGGCCGCCAGCCAGCCAGTGTGGCGAATACGTCCCGTCTGCCCACTCAGCTCCATTATACAGGCATCCCGTTTGCTTTGAACTGACGTGATAACCACATACAACGTTCGCCTGGCCATTTGCGACAAGGTATATAGTAATACTGCATATTACTTCTGTATCTGACCATGTATGCGGGAGCTCAAGGCTAGCTGCAATCATCCCACGCCAGCTGCGCATGGCAATGTTCGGCAACGCCTTGGCGGACTGCAACCTTTTGCTCCCAATGCGCGGTTGCTTTGTATCGGTGCATCTGCCCGCCACCTAGATACAGATGAGCGCCTATGAGGATGCCAAGACGACGCTTTGTGAGTAAGCATCACCAGGGATCCTACAGCGGGAACTCTATGTCAACGCCCGTAGTCCTGCTCTCAACGCATACCAAGTGGAGGCCAGTTGAAGCAATCGTTTCTCCTCACGCCCACGGATGCAATCCAAGAACGCGCTCAACACAAGTCGTAATTCTCCACCAGCTCAGCAATCAATCAATCCAGTGGGTCGACAGATTCAGATCTCATGCCCGGAAAGGTAGAAAAAGAAAGAATAAACAACAAGTCTCTAGAAACGTTCTAGGGGGTATCAACCTGCCCGTCAAGGTGGCAGCTCGCTATTCTAACGTAAACCATGCATCATGCGCGCGTGTGTGTAACATGCAAAGACATCCATGCAAAACCACCATCTATACCTTCTGATCTATACCTCCATCCCAATGGCTCAAGCAAAGACCCCCAAGCTCACATCTTCGGTCTTGCGGGTATGTCCCAGTGCAACAACACGTAACCTCTGGGCAACTTGCCTCGGCAGTGCCGCTCGGCCCGTTCCGGCCCTCTCGATCCCCCCTCTTTGGGGGGTCCCTGGACCACGTCTTCTCATCGAGACGATCTGCTCCACTCATCGAAACTGCAGCCGGATGATGGAAAACAGCATGTTCTGTACCACGTGCAGCATAACCGCAACGCATGTCGGCATCAACTCGGGCCAGACGGCTAAGTCCAACTTACCCTCGAGACCGACATCGACATGGAAGAACACGCGAATCAGCACCCGCACGGCAACACTAGCCACGAGCTCGCACCCCCACGTTACCATGGAGGCATAGAATGTGAGGTTGAAGGCGTACGGATTGTCATCAAAAGCAAAGTACGGGTATACGTCCTTGTTGGCACCAAAGTGCAGCACTAGGATGCTGCCGAGGAAGGTAACCATTGATACATTCTCGGCAAGGAAGCGGATGAAGACGTTGCGGGTCTGTAGCTTCTGGTAGGAAGCGTAGCTTTGCGCGTTGAGACCGAGAATCGAGAGGATCCTGTGCACAACCGATGTCATCATGATAGGCGTGATGACCACGAGGCTTGTTGATGACAGGACCTGGAGGATAACGAACTGGGATGGCGAGCGCAGTCGAGCGTAAAGAGAGCGAACGTAGGTCTGATACGTCAACATGAAGTATCTAACTCGGTATGTTAGCTTGGCCGTTACCCAGAGAGGCAATTGTGCCTCGTGGCGCGAGACTTACAACTTGAAGACCCAGCTCAGGGGGTAGCTCCCGACACGTTCACCCTCCCGGATTCCCAATACCCAGCCGGTCAAGGCATCCAGGAGATGCACCGTCGCGACCCAGCCGTAGACATATACGACCGTCTCCAGGTTATTATGTGGTAGTGTCCGGAGGTAAATCTCGGCATATGCCTCTCCGATTACATACGCCATCAGGCCTATGAATAGGGCAACGCAGAACCACAAAAACCGTACGAAGCTGGCAGGAAGCCATCGTCGGCGCATCCTAACGCCCCGAGGCCGTGGCTCAGAATCCATCTGAAGGATGTCGGCGTCGAAGAGATCTGCGGACACATTTCGACGCCGTCGGTCCCTGCCATACGTCATCTCTGGCTCTCCAGTCCACCAAGAGGTGGTAAAGATGCGCTGCGTCTCGGAGAGGGTGTGTCGCAGGCCGACGTGTCGCTCGTTTGTTGTGAGAATGAGGAAGGCAATGGCGACGGGCATTGCCATGATGATAAATGTCCATGATATCCAAGCGGTGTTGTGTACGGTTAGGAAGCGGGTTGAGCTGTTGAGGTAAATGGGGATGGGGAGGGCGAGGGAGAGTACGCCGATGAGGGAGACGGTGAGAGGAAAGCCGAGTGATTGGGGCCACCAGTTGAGGCTGTAGAGGTTGAAGACCTTGGTGATCCAGATGAGGGCGGTGAGGTTGTAGAAGCCGTAGTAGACGAGAAGGAAGAACCAGAAGTTGACCTGGACACGGGCAGCACCGTGACCGGGCGCTTTTCGTCCATCTGGAAACTGAATATTATCGTCCTCGTCCTCGGGGAAATCATATTGGGGGAATGGTATCGAGCACCATACAACAGCCTGGACGTCCACGTTAGTTGATCAACTCACCCTCCACAGGAGCAAAAGTCCACGACAACATACCAACAACGCCGGCATCAACACTAGGAAGCCATACCGACTCCACCACTTATCAACCACCCTCCTTACCGCCGACTGCCTCGGATCGACCCAGATATCCAACACCCACCGCTGCCACGCCCTCTCCCAGACCGAACGCTCATCCTCAAACTCCTCACTACTCGTCGTACTCGCCGCATCCTGCGCCAATTCCGCCGCTACTCCCGCCGCAACAGAACCGTAACCGATGATATGCACACTGCCCCGACCGTCACCGAGCGCGTCACCAATCGTGGACAAGAGACCGAGCTGGCTAGGCCGCCGGGGCACGATCCCCGGCCGGGGGGGAACGGCGCGGAAGCGGCCGAGCAATGGAGTCGAGTCGTTGGGCCGGACGCGCGACTCGGTGCCCTGTGTGAACTGGAAGAAGCTGGGCATGTGTTTGAGGGCGGCGGCGGCGGCGGCGGAGAGAGAGAGAGAGAGAGAGAGAGTTGCGCAGGCTTGGTGTTTGGTGTGCTGCTACATCGAAGGAAGAGGTGCGACGAGGCGGGAATGTCGTGGACAGTAGGTAGTTCTCGGCGCGCGGTGTGTCTGTCTAGGTAGGTATGTCTCGCAAAACGTGGTCGAATCGAAATGAATTGGGGGACACACACACGCCCCCGGGAAGTTGTACAGACAAAAAGAGGCTGGAAAGATAGGCCGACGGTGAGAAAGAGGTCGGCACCCCCCGTTGGAACCCGGTTTCCTTGCTTTGCTTGGATTGGATCTCGGCTGATCAACAACGGAACAAGGGTCCAATCTCGTTGGGATGGAAATGACGGAATGGAGAGACGCACGGACGCTGAAGAAGAGTTTCTAGTGGGCTTCAGTGGAGTGCGTGAACTGCAAGGGTAGGAGATAAGGATATTGTGAGCTTTTGGATCTGTATGATACATGTAAATTGAACCAAGGATGAATCTCCTCCCATCTCGACAACGTAGTACAACCAGGTGTAGAAAATTGATTGATGTAGATATAAGTATCAATAAATCAACCAGATTGGGAGTAAAATAATTACAAAAATCTTCCGTTTTACTTGCACAGATATATACATCATCCGAGACTGACTTTAAACTCCCTCTCACCATCTCGCAACAAAAATCATCATCACTTTTCCTTCACCCAGATTCCGAATCTGTACTCAAGCTCTCAACTAATGATGGCTCATCCCTCTCATCAACCAACACGCCGCCCGTCACATCATCCGTAAACGCCACCGTCTTCGCAGAGTGCGACTTGTTGGAAGGTTCCAGCAAATCCCCATTCCAAGGCCTGCACTCCCTGACATGCTCACCGCATCGTAGACACGTCCATCCCTCCCCTTCCTCCCGCTCGAGACGGGTCGCCAGACAGACGAAGCAGTACACGCACCCGCATGGAATCGTCTCGTACGGGTTGGTGATGTCCGTCTGGGCAGAGCCAATGACGCCGCTAGAGGCTGCTGCTGCCATTACCTCCGTCTCAGACGTTGCCGAGTCGTTCTGGTCCTGGTAGCAGATGGCGCATGTCCTCTCGGGCAGAAACGCGTATTCTCCGTTGGGCTCAGCTCCCGCTTCTGGGCCTGTCCGGATGAGCTCCGTCGTTTTGCGCCATGTCCGAGTCAGCCATCGCCTCCACCGCTGGATGCCAATCAGGGGTAAAACGAAGAGGAGGAATTCGGTAAAAGCATGCCAGACCAGTTGTCTGTTGAGATACTCAAACGAGACTTCTCGGCTGACCTGGCTTGTCGGCGGGGCGAGACGCATCCTCAGTATCCTATCAAGCAGGGTCCGATATCGCCCATGGAGTAGGAAAACTAGGAAAGATACGCATGCCGCTGCAGAGTGTACCGTCGATAAGGTGGATGTCAACCGTGACAAACGCTTAACTCGGGGGCTTGCCTCATCGTAGCCGTCGTCCTGTTCCACAAGCCAATCCTCCCACCTCGTCCAAGCATAATTCCCAAAGACCGTCACCAGTCCGTATAGCGACTTTTGTGTTTTGGAGGGTGGTCTGAGGATCGGCCCGTCTCGTCTCGCATCGGTATATTTCAGGTTCTGAAGAGCCGCGCCATATGTTGCATCGTGGTCCCAGACAGTGAGCTTAAACAGTACAGCCCTCAAGGCAAGCATGATCTCTGAAGACCAATCATCATGCAGGTGTCCTCCGCCAAAGTACTTGAGCGCGTCGCAAACTTGCTCCTTGAGAATGTCCAGGAGCTCGCCGTCAAGCAACTCCGCATCCACTTGACCGACACGAAATGCCGGCCGCGTCCCTTCTCTCGAAGATATGACATCCCATGCGGACCCAATGCGATTCAGGGGGAAGGGCATGCGCTCGAGGCCGGCTCGGGTTCGGGAAGATTGGCGCTGCGCTGCGATACGGGCTATGGCTTCGGCTTCGCGGGCCTGGCGACGCGCGGCCACGCGCCGCTGGGCCTGGAGGAAACTCGAATCGGTCATGCAGTCGATTCAAGCGTATGAGGTCGGTTCGGCGGGCGGGTGGCAGGCGAGGTGTCGTCGATGGGCGCGTTGAAGGGGACGTTGCAAACGGGATGAAAGCGCGAGATCCAACGTCCGGGGTCGAGCGGAGCCACATGACGACAGGGCTGGTGGTTGACCAGCAGGAGCCGAGGTTTTTCGGTTGGGAATGAGCCTACCGCGTGCCTGTACCTACCTATCTAGGGGGGCGCGCCTGCCAATTTAGCGCTCGGCTCCGCTAGCCTACCTAGGTACGGAGCACAGTAAGGTAGGAAGGAACGCAGCTGTTCCCCCGCCGTGGGAAATTGCCGGGTTTTCTGGGGAGGAAGCTGCCTTCCTGGTATGCATATGGTATCCATAACTTCAAGAGCCTGGACACGGGCGGGAGAGGATGACAGAAACACCACCAATTATCTATCCTCGAAACCAGTATCCGTACCTACCTAGCTAGCTAGCAGGTATATAATGAGATCAAGATCCCTCTCACAGAGTCTCTCGGATCAACCGTCTCTGTCTGTCTATCAACCAAGAAAAGAACCCTGGATCCCAGAGAACACCGCATCTTCTCTCAAACCCTCTTGATCGCTCGCTCGCTTCCTCCTTCATGCTTCAATGACCCAGCACTATGGAAACCATTCGACACGCTGTGATGTGCACTTTGATTGATCCTGGCATGGCTTTGGGGCTGTGCTAAGCCATCCGTCCTCGAACCTCGACAACTGGCAATCCTCAGGCTGGCAGCAGAATGTTTGCCATCTCGACCGCTTGGCAGGACCCCTTGCTTCTCATGAGGTCGCTCAGAGTCAAACCGGCCACTGTGCTGACCTTCGTCGGTGGATACCAGTGCAAACAATGGCTGCCACGGCTGCGCACGTTTGTGAGACATATTGGCTAATTTAAGAATCCCGCCATACAGACTCGAGAGCCGGATGCTCAAGGACAAACGAGGACGGGAACCAAGGCCCGCGCCGAGTGGCTGCGGTGGAGGACATCGAGCCTGTCCACGAATGCTAATCCTTGCCCACGTTTGAGGCACGAGGAAAGGGAAAACGGCTGTTTCCGAGCCTCTCCAAACTCCCAAGCACTAATTACTACCTCGAATGGATACGAAGAAAGGAGATGCCGTCGTCAGAGGCGCGACAAGCGATGCTGGAACGCTAGCCGCGACAATGTACCTACTCGGACCGTGGACTGGCCCGTCTTTCTCAGCCCTATCATCGACAAACGATCACCACCACAGTCCCGGATACTCAACGATCAGGCGCCAAGTCCAGCTGTGGGAAAACAAGTGTTTCTCCACATCACATAGATTGGATTGCCGACATGAGGAGTGTGCAAACTACGGGTTCTGACAGATTCAGCCCCAGGCTCCGGCAGGGAACCCAAATCCCAAGCCACTCCATACCGGTCCAGCCAACACTGTTCTCGGCAGCCAACATACGGCGTTTGTTCTGGGGTTTGAATACAAGCTTAGCTCTCATTGCTCCCAATCACGCTGGGAGCCGAGACCTACCTCTGTTTCCAATGCTCCATGGCCTCTACACTGTGTCTGGATCGCCATGGCCGGCAGCATTAAATAATACCAGGCCTTCGCAGCGCTCCTTTACTTTTTCTTATTCCTTGCAGCATGATCTTTCGTCCCAGGGTCTTGGATAAGTTCCTTTACAAGGCCCTTTCCAGCCGTTCAGGCAAGGACACTAAAGGTTACCGCCGCCGTTCGTTCATCGCCGGACTTGGTTCACACCTTTAGTCTGAACCAACAAAGAGACCCTCGCGGGGCTGTCTCTCACTTCACTCTCCCTTCTCGCCCCTCACACCCACTCGCGACTCTCTCGTCCCGGCCAAAACATGACAGATCCGCCCAAGGAGCAGGTTTCTTCTCAATCTCCGCCCTATACAGGCCAGCTACGCGCCGGAGCAGCCCATTCTCGGGCAACGAAGCGCGCATCTCTAGCATGCATCCCATGCCGATCCAAGCACGTCAAGTGCGATGGGGGGCTCCCCGCCTGCGTACGCTGTCGCTTGGAGGAGAAGCCGTGCAAATACGCCAAATCTCGTAGGGGAATTCGAGATCCAAAGAAGCGGAGTATGATAGACGAGGTTCCCGCAACGGAGCGGGATGAAACGACAGAGACCAGGCCATCGCCGACCTTTGCCGGCCTCGACATACCCGTTCAGCTCACCAAACCTCTTCCGGGAGGTTGGGCAAAACGTAAGACTCAAGCCGCAGACTCAATCAAGTACTTGTTCGACCTTTACTACTGCTATTTCCACGACACCCACTCTTGGCTACCACCAAAGACAACACTCGGCCGCCTCGTCGAAGCGGACCCAGACAACTTCAGGTTTACCATGAACATGATACTCTACGTTGGCTCGGTCTATGCCGACAATGTTGACACAACACCGCTTCGGGAAAAGGCGTACAGCGCAGCTTCTGGACCGCTGCCCGTTGCCGTCTGGACAGTGCAGGCATTGCTATGCATTTGCATCGCCGCTTTTGGAGAAGGCCATATCGATCGGTGCACCGTTTGGTTCAATCGAACTGTTGACATGGCCTTGCAAATAGGCCTACAGAACAAGAGCTTCGCTGATGCGGAACCCGATCCCATTCTCGCCGAATCGTATAGGAGGACATATTGGGCTCTTTACACACATAGTTCATTGAGGACCGTACGAGAGCATCTGGGTCACTACCAGCTCTACTCAATTCCCGCCACAACGGAGCTACCATGCGAAGAGTGGGAATATCAGGCAGGGGTTCGTTTGATGAATCGAAATCCATAAATCAAAGACTAATCAGTGTATTGATAGGAAATTCCAACTCCGGTGTCTCCCAATCAGTACAACCAAAAGTTTCCTGGCCGCGACTATTCCTCTTGGGCGTATCTCGTTGACCTCACCCGGATTTGTGGCGAACTCGTTATCCCGCTACTGCATGTGGGACCTGGTGCGCTCCCAGAGGCAGTCGACAGGGCGGATCATCGAGTTGTGTCCTGGTTGAATCAGTTGCCTCAATGGAAGAAGGAGCTTGTTGACCCCAATGGAGCAGTTGACATGATTTTGTATCACGCTGTAAGTTGCTTGACTTGCGCTTTATCCTCATGTAGTGTGGGACTAACAGTACTCGGGGCCTAGTTGGGAATCGCTCATGGGTAAGTTGACAAACACCGGCACACTCGCACTGAAGGTACTAAATAGTTGATGGGCAGCCTTCGCATCCGGGTCCAACTTCAACTGCACAACGCGGATGTACAGTTCCGGGTCCATGACATCGTCACAAGGGGTCCCATCTTCGGGCCCTTTTCGCTGTTGCCAGCTACTGAAGTCGCAAAACCCGCTTTCTGGCTCTACGGATCAACAGCGTTTCAGGCATCCCTAGCCCTTGTTGCGCTTTTCAAGTTCCACCTTCCACCCGAGAAGTTCTCACCGTCATGCATCCTGGGTCTGGAACGGGCAGTACTTCCCTTGGTCGACGCATACCTCTTCGGGGGCAACAGAACCCCCATCCTGAGAGACAAGATCATGCTTTTGGCTAATGTTTTAGGAAAAGCTGGTGAGTTTTGGGCAATGTCAAGACTAGTTTCTGAAGACATTGTCAACGTGATGGAGAGCGCGGGGCAAGAGGATGGGGGCGGGAGCAGCGATCCCCGCGGTCTCGCTGAAATGTGCGACATGTTCATCCCAACGGGTATGAGCGATGTGAACGCTTTTCCCTTTGTGCCGCCGATGACGGCCGAAGAAATGGGGACGTGGGTCGAGATGTCTTTTCCACACCCGGTGAAGATTGAGGCGTGGGATACATGATCCACGAGGACGAGGGAGTGACGACGGCAAGAAGGGTAGGGGTGATGACGAGGTGAATTTTGTGAGTGACGCTTCTTTTGTTTGGATTTCGAAGTATAAGGTATCTTGTGTTTTGTTATGATTCTGGATTTCAAGATCCAGCTAACGGCCGTTTTTACGCCATGTACGAGGTGGAGTCAAATACCCAGTGGGAAAGGCAAGTTCGGTAATGGTGTATGAGACGGGAACTTGTCGAGTATATGTGCCTGAGGCTTGTGGCTCTTGGTTCTTGGTTCTTGGTTCTAGATTCCGAGGAATTGTACAAGTCTCGAATTTTGTATATATGATCTATAAAAAGAAACATCACTTAGAACTCTGAGGGTCTAGACAAGCGTTGAATGCTAGGGATGGCCGAGTCTGTTGTTGTTGTTGAAGATGGACGAGGAGGATCTTGTAAGTGAGAGTTGAAACGGGGTCTGCAGAAACATAATTAACTGTTCGGGATCTTTGCTGTTTATGTCCTAGTTTACTAACTAATAGTTAGGCTTGAAATAAGGCGCTTGAGATAACTTGAGCTATCTATGGCCTATCAAGGGAGCCAACGCATGCTGGGTAAGGTGTCGTGATGGCCCTGGTGGTGATCACGGGGTCAAGGATACGTACCCCTGACCATGTTGAAGTGGTGGAGCCGGACCGGAAACCCCCACTTGACGACTACCGCGCGCTACCCTATCCTTACATCATTCACAACTGCCCCAGAAACCTCGATCTAACAAAGCCCCAAGCAGGCAACCGACTCACCGAACGCCTTCTTCCCCCCTGCCCTTCGACCCTGCGATGCACGAAGTTCTCACACACCGTGAACCGCAGACGATTCACAATATTCCTTGCCGATGACTCATCGTACCCTGGTCCCTTTGTACCGTCGATTAATCTCCGACCGCCTTTGTGTTGCTCGTGCATCTTGGCGATAGTTACCTAGAGGGAGGCGAATATAAATAACGGGGGGCACAGCCTGTCCGATATAACCCTGTGCCGGGTCGCGTATCTCGCTCGATGCCGAAGGAGGTCTTTGCGATCCTGTTCCTTGCCATTTCGTCGTGACGCGACGTCCGTTACTATCGTCGTTTCGCAGTTAGTGCTCGCTTGATCAGTTGCGCGCGGCAAACCAAAGAGACAAGCAACAATGTCGCCGTCGCGCCGGCGCGAGCTCCGTCCAGAGGACTCATGGCGCGTTGTCGAGGGGGAAAACGACAGCTTCGACACCAGCATCCTACCGTCCCTCGGTGACTCGTCTCCGCCCACCTCGTCCGCCGGTTTGCCTTCACAGCCTTTGTCGTCGCAAGGCCACCTGAGCTTCGACTCGCAGGATAGCATCCGCGACTTCGCTGCCAACCCGGACGACGAACAGGTCATACTGCGCGAGCCCTTCCGCCCGAGTCTTTCAGGCATAAGCGTGAGCGTCAAGAGCGAGCGCGCGTTCGAGACGCCGGAGCCAGAGTTTCGCATGCCCCGCGTCGATGTTGAGAGTGAGGTTACGGCGAATGGGAGGAGTGTGAGGACGGTTAAGGGACTGGGTATCGACTATGCTGGCGTTGGAGATGGCGGGAATGTGAGGAGACGGCCGGTTGTCTCGTCGGGAAGTCCTTCGAAACAAAGGAACGTCCGAAGGCGACAGAGCGATCTGGACGATGACTATCATCACCATCCTCGACAACACCGTCAGGAACCGCTGCGGACGCGAACTATCCGTGACAAGATCGCGGGAAGTATTCCCACAGTCCTCTACAATATTATCCTCTGGTTCCTCCATGTAATCGTTCTCGCATTCCGATACGCGCAGCGTCCATTCGCTGTCCTCCTCGCCATATACCTCGTCCTCGGCAGCTCCATCGTCGTCCAAAACATGGCAACACACTCCATCGCCATCTCCCTATCCCCTCTCTGCCGCATCCCCGGCGTCTCATTCCTCAACCTACCGTTCTGCCCGTCCCCGGACACCATCGTGCCGCCAGACACGTCCGCGCCTGTCGAGTTTGACGACCTGATGAGCGTGCAGTCGCAGTTCGAGGAGGTCCTGGAAAAGAGCTCCGAGGGCGTCTCGCTCCCCTTTGAGATGAAGCGCTCTGAGACGGCGATCCGTGATCTTCGGACGTTGGTCCGTCATAGCGAGTTGCAGGCGCGCAACGAGCTTCTGCTGGAGTTTGATGGCTATATCGACGTTGCGAGGCGGACTTCCTCGGACTTGCAAAAGTTCAATACGCATGTTGGCTCGGCTGTTGACGCTGTCATTGCCATCAACCGTTGGACGTCGCGTTACATCGACACTCTGGCTCCTGACACCGGCGATGCGCTCTCACCATCCCTTGTCAGCTGGGCTTCCTGGGTCTTCCACCCGTTCCAACCCACCGCCGACCACATGTTCAACGAGCGCATCCTCCTTGACAAGTACATCGAGCACACCGCCCTCGTCTCCGACCGCATCACGACCCTCATTCTCGAAGCCCAAGCCGTCCTCCGTCTCCTCACCAAAGCAGAGGACCACCTCTCCGTCATCTACGAAGTCGCATCCCTCTCCTCCGCCGACACCTCCCTCCGTCGCGGCAACGTCCTCTGGAGCCTCTGGACCCTCATCGGCGCCAACTCAGCCCACCTCAACAGTCTCTCCCGCCAACTCGCCCTCCTCGCACAGGTCGAGACCCAGCGCACCACCGCCGTCGCCCAGGTAAACGCCCTAGTCCTCGACCTCGAGTCCATCCAGGCCGGCCTCGACGACCTGCGCGACCGCGTCGCCGCCCCCGAGCTTCTGCGCAACCGAGCCCCTGGCTTACCGCCTATCCCCCTGAGCGTCCACATCGAGACCATCGACCGGGGTGTTGAGCGGCTCGAGGACGCTCGGCGACGTATTCGTGCCGCCGAGGATGATCGTGTACGCGAAGCGCTGGCGAAGGGTGTCATGCGGGATGAGCGACTCATAGACGGTCAGGGGAAATGAACATCAAGTTCGGGGTAAATGACAGTGATGTGGGCCTGTGGATGGAAATCATAATGATAGATTAGGTTGCTTGTCTGGCTACTTGGGGTTCTTTTGGAGTTACTGGCGTACATGAGACGAGCGATTGCCTCTGGATTGAATGAACTGTGTTTTACTTGGCATCAGGAATAATTGAGATATATGAAATGGATATTCACAACGCCTGAAAGCAGGCTGCTGTAGTCAAGAAAACTATCTCGGCATCTCAACTTTACAGTGCTGCTGGTCATTAACTTGATCGTCTATCTCCTTGAGATAGATCATCTTCATTTAAAGAGCGCTAATTGCTCTCGTATTCATCTTCCTTAACTTGCCATCGCTCGCGCTGACTTCTTCTATCCCTCCAGGCTATATACTACGAGGCAGCACTTTTCATGTCCCTGAACAGACAGATCTGGCACATACTGACAAGTCGTCCAGTTGACGTGGTGGGTGACAACTATGCTCCTTGCTGCCTCCTCCTATCTTTCGTGACCATGTTAGCGCCCTGATACCCACTAGACAGGAGCTCCTCGTCGCCGTCGTCGCCCAACTCCCCGTGTTGTATACCCAAGTCCGTAGTTATATCTGGTATAAGTGCCGACCGGACGCCACCCATACCATCTGAGAAATGCCAAACCCATGTACCCCCCCAAGCCCTTCATCAATGTCGTAAAAAGCAGAGTATCCTTCCATAGTTTGACTCCGACCCTTATCAACCACACCATGAACCAAAAACGCCGATGCCATGCTTCGCCAAAACAGATGTAAGAATGATATGCCGTCCAAGACCCCACAGCCAAATCATGGTCAGTTCAGAAGTATCCAGGAAACACTTTCGACAGTGCGCGCCGCCCTGTGTCTTCCAGTTAGTTGAAGGTCTAGTGTTCAGAGATTGAAGGCGGTACGTACACACTGCCCGCTGGAGATCTGGATCTTCGAAAGGTGCATTCTTTGCCGCAATTTCTCGCATACGTTCCCGAGCGAATGATGAAGGACTTTTCCGACCCGACGATGGGACTGTCCTAAGCTCGGAATCTTCAGGTTGTGTTGGGAGAAGATCCAAGGCCCTTGGTCTTGTTCTCCCCGGCTTGGGGGCTCTGGCGGCGGCTGGAGGGTGAGTGCTCGTCTCAAAATCCTCGGAATGCGATCCCGTAGTTGAGGGGGGAAGCTGGTCTTGGGTGGAATCTGGGGGTCCTGCAGTTTCTGGTGTCGATCGCCTTGCCAAGCCTTTGTTGAATCGCGAAGCTTTCAATGATGCTAGGCGAGTACCAAAGGTTGGTTGTGACTGGGAGGGAGAAAATAGTCGCTTGCTCCAGTCCCTGATCTTGCTGTCACTAGAGCCCTCGGACAAGTCTTCCAGATCAACTCTCTCTCGTAACCGCCTAAGAGCCCGCTCGCGGCGAACCATGCCGTTGGTGATGCGAGGGCTGTAGCCTCGCGGCAACAAGCAGTGTTTACACATGGGACAGAGCGAACTGTTCATGGTAAGGAACTCGTCAATGCACTCGGGATGGAAGATATGACCGCAAGGAAGCTCCCGAATAATGGTTAAGCGGTGGTCGAAATTGACGAGGCAGATATGGCAATTAGGTTGGAAATTGGTGGCGGCGGTGTCCCCATTCACGCCAACGCTGGTCCTTTTGCTTCGAACGCTGGCCGTGGATCGTGTGCTACGTTGGTCTTGTCGTCGGCTGCTTCGCGAAGGGCGTGTTGAAAGGGGCGTCGGCGGTACGCTCATGGTTTCGGTGTCGGCGTTGTAGGTAAATAGGGGAAATTCCTTGACATGTACTGCAGGGACTGTGAGACGTTTGATGCCCATGGCCTCTAGATCGACGTCGCCAACTTCGACTCGGCGTTTGAGGGATAATCGGCGTCGTCGTTGGACAAGGTGCATGGTGCAAGAGACGGCGATGATGATGAGGAAAAGTGCGCCGAAAATGATGAGGAAGAATGCCCAGAGGGCAGGGATATCTGAATCGTCTTGCATAGTGAGCTCCGTCCATATTCGCACATAGTCTTTCGGGTTAGGTCCATAGAGTTGGTTGATCTCGTCACCGTGGGGTATATCGTCGACATGGCCGGAATATAGACTCAGCTGGTCCATCATCTTTTGGCCCTCTCGACCAGACACAGCAAAAATGGGGTATTTATTGGCGGTCAACCAAGCACCGCCATCTTCGAGGTTCCATACTGGCGAGTCAGCATCCTGTGGCTTGTTGGACGAATTGTTGGGTTTGTAGAAAATGAAGGCGCGAATGGGGTCGAGACGCGCAGAAGCGAGGTAGGAGAGGGTACACTCTATGCTGAACCAGGGAGCAAGAGCGATGAGGTTATAGTTGGTGGGGGGGAGGTTATCTCGTCGAGTGACATTTCGGGGGATGAAGTCGTATTGTTGGTCGTCGCAGCTGGGGTCGCTCTCCAAATCTGGAACATATAATAGGCCCTGGATGATGCCATCACGAGTGTCGGCGTTCGTTGGTGTGAGTGTGGTGATGTTGATTGTGATGCGCTCCTCGTATGCTAGCTGGCTCTGCTCGTAGATTATTTGTCAGTATTGCTCGTCGGACGATGCGAACAATGGGAATCGGGTTCAAGCGGTGAGACGCACCGAGAGAGCTGTGAGGTTTCGAATGATTGTCGACGGAACCGTGCTGGCGCCGCTCCATACTGGGTTGCTGAACAGGAGGCTGGCAAGTAGGTTAGTAAGAGGCGCAAGGGGACGACGACCACGACGACGACGACCACGACGGGATAATCTGCGCGTCTGGAGGATCGTCGAGGCAGAGCGAACTAGGGCGCAGGTAGCGACGGCGGTATGGACAGGTCAAGGAGGACATGGTGAACGGAGATGGAAGATGACAACGACAACGACGCGGCGACCAAGGCAAGGAAACAAGAGAGAACAAGGGACATTGACAGTAAAGAAAAGAGAAGACTTACACGACATTTCGAATCTCTGAGAGCGCTGGCGTCGATGTCAGTTCGTGGGATGCCAAGACTGGGGTAAGAGGGAGGCTCTTGGCCTCGCCCGCAGGAGCGGAGGAGGAGGAGCAAGCAAGCAGACGGCAGCGGAAGGGGGGGACGGGCGTCTTCGGGACGAGCGGGAGAGAAGAGAGTGCGCGAACAAGCAAAGCAAAGGTAGGCAATGAAGGAAGGCGCTGAAGGACGACTTACACATGCTTCTAACACATATTCAATCATGGAGCGGTAGGCATGATATGAAAATGCACCGACCGCGCGAGAGCAAAGCAGCGGCCAGGTGACGGTGTTGAATGATGAATTTGCGGGCGAAAGATGCGAGGATTGAGATTGAGCAAGCGATCGAGAGGCAGGTGGACGGGGTCCAGTCAACTCTTGATTGTGAGGGAAAGAACGAAAGGGACAAGCGAGAGTGGGAGTGGTCCGGGCGCTGGGCAGGTCTACCTAGAAGGTACCTAGACAGACGCCTTCTTGGGAAGGAAGCCAGCCGTGTGCTTGCCAGTGGGACGGGATCAGAACAGGAAGGGAGGTGCAGTGGTGGACTGGTGGACTGCGGAGGAGAGGGGGGGGGGATGGAGACGTTGCTGAAAGAGAGAGAGAGAGAGAGAGAGAGGCACGAGAGGAGGAAAGAGGCCCGCCGCTTGCACCAACTTGCTCAAAGGGTGTGTGGCAGGTGGAAAGGAAGCAGGGATTGCCCTGAAGGTGGTGGCGCGCAACTCAATGGAAGTCGCGAGGGGTGAGGCGTGAACCTGGAAAGGGGGCGTGGATACAAGATGGTTCTGGAATGGATGTTTTTTTTTTTTTTGGGCTGAGAGGGAACGAACGGGAGTCGTCCGTGAGGATACACCAGTGTCCCGAAGAGTCGGAGAAAACCGTGGGAGCCCGAGACCAGACAGGGTTACGTGTAACAATGGATATCATGGGATAGAGGAAGATGAAAGTCCAGCCAGAACCGAGAGGCGATGAGGGATGTCTTTGTTGTCTTTGTTTGAGAAACCAAAAGCCCAGGTCGGTCTGGGGGCTCTCAGCAGTCGAGACGTCAGCCATGCGACGAGATGGAAGAACAGCTAAGAAAGCTAAGCGGCGTTGGTTGGAGTCGCGTCGCAGCAACGAGGAGCCACCACGAAATGGGCGACGGTGGCGGCAGCTTTTGTGCCAAGACGGGGAGGAGACGTCGGGAGCCGGGGGCCTGGAAAGGCAGAAGAAAAACCACAACCAATGTGTCGTTTGGGAGTTGAGATGGAGTCTTGATTGTCAGCGAGCCGTAGATGTCTAGAGCGAGCGAGAAAAAGAAAAAAAAAATAGTGCGCACAAGAAGGAGGAAGGAAGATTCTGAAGGCCAAAGACGGCGGCTGGGTTGGCGTGATGCCTGCCTATGCGACTTGTCACAAGAGTCGGGTGAGTTCTGGTCTCAGACGGATGGTTGGAGGTGCTGGGTGAGGTGATGTGAATGCGGACGTTCTCGTGATAGGTCGAAACAAAAACCCTTTTCGAAGTACTGCCAGTGGTCCAGATCACTTCGGCAGTAGCCCGAGAAAAAAATATTTGAGCAATTGCACACCAGGTTGGCTTATTGACACACACCCATATATCTAGCATACCTAGGTGCTCAACGGTCTAGAGATATTAAATATACCTACCTATAGAAGAATAAAATAATATATTAAAAATTATGGGTATAAAGACGTAGACTAAAAGTAATTTATGATTCGATTTTTTAACGTTTTATTTTCCAAGATATCATACTTGAGGATGTTTTTAGATAGTATTCCACTTTAGGAAACTGGCGTGCCAAATAGCCACCACTCTCTCTTCCCGCAGCATATTTCCCAATGCACGTCCTGACCAAATTCAGACTTCCAATGCTTCAAGTGCAGAGACGACCAACGTCGAAAAATACCAACACAGATGGAATCAAAGATCATATTTCTCACAGCGACAATTATCATAGGCTATGCCTTGACTTTGACCACAATAGATGCATTATCACCAAGACAATTGATCCACACGTCTGTTATATAATGCATGCCTTTCACATAAGATCTAGGCTCCAATCACCAATGCCCAGTCTGCAAGCAAACTCAAGATTGCTGTCTCCTAGATCCTTGTACGGACCACTATATCAAGTCGGGTTTCACAATTCCAGCCAAGCGAGAAACTGAAACCATGTCATATTTTAAGGCGATGATCGACCAACAATGAATGGTCTCTGATCCGCGCTGCGGCTATGTCTGGTGCAGCTTTTGGAGCTGAGGTATCCAGTCCAGGAGACGATGACGATGACGACAGTTCAGATCTTTCCTGGATCCGTTGCTGGATTCGGAACACGAGCATGAGCAACGAGGAGTTGCGGGATGAGCCAGGAGACTAGGAGAAAGCACAACTATGTACCGGAGATACGTCTGTCTGGTCGCGGGGCAAACCTCCCCTGACTGTTTTTCCATATCTGTTTGGCACACCGTAGTTAATTGACAATTACCTAACTTGTCCTATTATCTAGAAACCTGGGCGCCTGATTGCGGCTCGATGATATGGTTAGTGGGTGCGAGTTCGCTTGAGAACCTAGTAATGTAGGTAGGTAGGCATACCTGGTTAGAATTGGATACCAATCGGATCTGCACTTCTGCCAAGCTTCTGCGCCCAAAAGCTTGTCTTCCAAAGGTCGTTCAAACCTGTGCCAGCCAAGCCAGCTTTGCGCTCAAGGGCCACGAGGCACCACGCACATTCGGTACCCGCTCTCCCCAGCCTGGACACACACCCCTGGGCGATGGTCTGGTTGGGAAGTGCTTTAGGGCGGCCGGGCACTCCGAGAGTCTCCGTTTTTAGTACGGAGTACGGAGTATTATCTCAGACCCTAGGTAGGTAGGCTGAGAGGTGCTCACTTCCCAAATCGACATCAACAAGCCTCCATCCACGGTACAAAGGGTCGCGATATTAGGTAGCGTTTCTAGGAGCAGCCGATCTTATGGCTGATCCGTCCATGATAATCTCAAGTTCAAGCAGCTGCACACGATAATCACGAAAATCAGATACCTACCTACCTACTTCGTGCATCAACGAAAGTCCCCGCGACGGGACCTGGACTCAAGGTGGTTCCAGTCAACCTAGTAGTCCCCCCCTTGCCGAGTGCCGCGGAACAATGCCGTCCACCCAACGAGCAACAAGGGTTCGTTCGTTCTGGACTACTCTGTACCAGCCATAACATCGCCTCTTGTTGGCCTGCAGCAAGCTCCCGTCTTCTAGATTCCAGCCCGTTTTTAAGCACAATTGATGTCGGCTGTCGCGCGCAGGACCAACGCTCCAGAAAGACTCCGGTCGAGGCGTGAACCATCTCGTCGAGCCGCTATGCACAACTGTGTTCACTTCAGGACGCCAAACACGTCCTAGCTAGGTTGCGTAGCTGAGAGAAGAACGACCGTGTACGCCAGTCCGGCAAAACGGCACATCCAGCGTTGCTGATCATGGGCCGTGATGATAGCCCCCATGGGCTCAAAGCTTGCTTCCTATGGAAGCATCGGACTGGTTCCCCCGCCTGTCTGTTGCTGCATCCTCCTTCTCCTCCTCATCCTCCTCCTCCACCTCCTCCTCCCTCTTCAGGGTTCTCCAATGCTGCTTCCCGCAGGTGCCCACACCCTCCTACGGAGTCCAGTTCGACCTGTCAGGAGTCTCTCCCGCTCTTGTTTGTTTGTGTGTGTGTGTATGCGGCCAGCCCCAACTCATGTACGAACGAAATGGGGCGCGTTGCTGAGTCGAAGCAACCACGATCGCTCATCAACTTGCATCCCGGGGTGGCCCATGAGCGCCACTCCTCCTTCGGCACGCACTAAGGACATCCCGCCGCCAACGATAGCAGAGTACCTTTATTATGGCTCATTCCATCCTGCCAGCGTCGTTCATTTACCTGTCTCCCCATGCAGAATACAGCCACAGTTCGATGCCGGCAGACGAGTTCACGCCAGGAGGCCAATGGTAGACGATGCATGGAGTACGGATACGGAGGACAAACCAGAGCGCGGACTACAAGCCTCCCGTCCTCTCCATGATACCTAATACCCCTCAACCAAGCGAGCAAGTGCCTCAGGGTGCAAACAAACAGAATCGACGTTAACGAATGATGGTGGCACTCCCGTCGCACGTGGTAGGGCCGTCAAATACTAAAGTAGGTAACTAGGTAGGTAGCGAGGCAGTGCTTGACATCGACAGGACCTCATTATTTAGTAGCACTACTATATTTTCTGATCTTGACATGTCGTTGCTGGTGAGATAACTCGACTTGAACCGACCGACGTGCAAAACGTGGGAAAAGCCAAGGACAATGACCCCAGCGCCTAACCTCGGATAACAGACGGGATCCTCGTTTGGCGTATTAGCATGGCTTAGTTCCCCCCCAGGCGTCGTCATCTTGATATCACAAAGCGGGCCATTTCGCCCTATCCACTCTAGGCATGGACACCCTAGTATTTCCTAGTTCATTCACTTGCATCCCTCTCTTGTCTCTCTGCACTCCATAGCACTCCATAGCACTCCCATACGGACCTAGAAACCCAAACGCCTGAAAAAGCAGCTCGCGCGTCGGAGGCCCATGGGATCTAGCCAGGCACGAAGAACGAACGTCGGCACTGGAATCCGGTGCCCTCAATCTGGGGGCGAGCTTGGCTTATGGTACCTACCTAGGTAGTATCCAACATAGTCGAAACCAAGGCCTCCTCTCCGCATCGTCCGGCCGAACACCCCCATCCCCCATCCTCCGGAATCTCGCTTCCCTCCGATGCCCGTGTCTCGCCGACCTACATGACCGCCGTCCAGCATCTGTGCGGCGTGCATGATCCAGCACCCTCCGCTGTCATTTGAACACCTCACGCTCGATTGTTGAGGAACTGGTTGTGGTTCGGTTCAAACAAAACTCGATTGATACGGGGATCGAGAACGAGAAACTCTCGCGTTGATGATTGCTTTCCTAGTGCATCTTTGCCGTTGCCCTAGTTGTGCACACACCAACTGGCAGTGCTGAAAGTCCGAATCGATCATGTAGTTCGGCACAGCATTGCCGCTGACAGCATTCCAACCAGCGTTCTAGAACCCACACTTGAATGTCGGGGACACGGCGATGCATCCGAGCGGATTTGAAAATCTATCTATCACGCACGGGTTGGTAGGTCTGAGGGCATGCTGATGATATGACTTGATCGCCAAGTATAGGGTAGGGGAAACACAACTCGGCCACCATTTTAAAACTCCCACCAACACCCCAACGATTTGGTTCTTCTTGGTGAAGAATCTTGTCACAGATCTAGGCCATTTCCCCGTGTGCCGTTCTCATGTGAAAATGATCCTCGGGTAATCCATCACGACTGTCCTCCCCGTTACATAGAACACCTAGAATGCATCGCAACATAACCAATCAGGGTTTTTTTTTTTTTTTCATCAAGAAGCGAAACTAAGCAGTCTGATTCCGCAGTGCATTCCTCACCATCAACAGGAGCGTCCAACTTTGCTCAGGCCATCCCAATCGACGGTCCCATGAGGACCTACCATCGTCGATCACCACCATAGCCGTTTCCACCACGCTCGTCATCATCGCTATCACCACGGCGCTCATGGCTGCTATAGCCTCCCTGGCTCTGACGCAAATACTCGTCAGCGGAGCCGCCGCCATAGCCGCCCCCATAGCCGCCTTCCTCGCGACGCTCATAACCGCCGCCGCCATATCCACCACCGTAACCGCCCTCATCTCGGCGCTCGTAGCCACCGCCGCCGCCGTAGCCGCCGCCGTAGCTCTCCTCTCGGCGTTCATAGTTGCTTTCCTCCCGGCGCTCGTAACCACCACCATAGCCGCCTTCATCATCACGTCGGTGACCGCCATAGCCGCTGTAGCCTCCCTCACCTTCGCCATGGCGACGACCGTAGCTCTCCTCGGTAGAGCCCTGGTACTCACGTCGCTCCGTGCGCTGGTAACTTCCAGAGTAGCTCTCATGAGTCTCGGTTCGCTCCTGGTAGCCGTAGCCACTGGCGTGATGGCCATCTTCAGAGTCCCGCTGCTCGTACCGCCGATACTCAGAACGGTGGCCGCCATCAGGACGCTCCGTCTCAGTGTACTCAGCTTGACCATAGCGATCGCCATGGCGGCCGTACTCTGTCTGTGTCCGGGTGTATGACCCATCATCCTCCTGACGGCGGCTGGACTCGCGCGTAGTCTCGCTGCTACTGAATGCGCCACCAAGGAGAGAGCTGGCCGCATTGAGGAAGCCTCCGAATCCGTCCTCCTTTCGGGAAGACGAAGACGCATTGTAGCCGGTGTTTTGCTCCACCATGCCAGAAAAGGCGCCAGTAGCGCCCTTGAAGATAGCATCGGCCGCAGCACCAGCAATCTTGTCTTCGATCGTCTCCGGGCCACCACCATAGAGCTTGCGCATCTTGAGCTTGCCTGCGCAGCCATGGCCGTGGCCAGTATCGTATACTCCCTCCTTGTGATTCTCGCCGTTCTGCACTCCATCGCGGGTGAGCTTGCGGCGATAGTCCTCTCTCTGGTCATCACCCATCTCGCTCCACCACTCCTCTACGTTCTGGTAGCAACGGCGGCGGCCTTCACGGACCCTGCGGTTACCTATCTCGCGCTGAGCTGGGTGGTGAAGGACACCAGCCACGATGTCATCGAGGAGGGCGTCCACGTCGGTGTCCTCATCATCAATGGCATCCATCAGCTGGGGAACGACCCATGTCACCATACTGGCCGCGTTTCGGCCAGCGATTTCATTGAGGATCTGAGAAATGGTCAGGAAATGGGTTTGCAAGGGTTATCTTGAGAGAGTGCGCTCACGTTGGAGAAGTGATCCTTGGAGAGCATAGAATGGGTGGGGTCGGTGGAGTTGTCATCGTGGAAGACAATGTGCTGCTCACGCTCACTGCTCTGGATGATCTCATCAGAGCCAGTCTTGAGTTCATTGCGGATTTGCTGAATGAGGGGAATGATGAAGGGGGCGATGATCGAGAAGATGAAGACAGAGAGCTGCTCCTCCAGCTGCTCAATAATCTTGGGCAGAACCGGGATCTTCTCCACTGCCGTGGAAATGCTCTTCATGATCTCGTCATGGAACTCAATCGCGGGCATGACCTGCTTAAAGACGTTCTGGATGTAGAGCGTGAACTCCTCGGGCTCACGGGGAGAGACTGATACATTCTCCATCTGGGCCTGGGCGGCATTGGTTTGCAGCTCATCGACGCGATCACTCTGGTGCTTGTTGCCGAAAAAGCCATCGGGGATCTTGTCAAGCAGATCGCGAAGCAGGCTAGTGTCCGACTGGGCACTTTGCTGGAGAGTACCCTCGAGCTCATCGATCTCGTTCTGGGTCAGCTTGTCAGACACTGTTGGTGGGATTAGCGAATTCCCCTCCTTCTCATTCTTGACCGAGAGCTGACCAACCTTCGCCGGTAACGGAGTGCAGGAAGTCAACACCGCCAAATGTGCCAGTTACGATCGGATAGACAGGGCCTTGAGCGCCCTCAAGATCTATCTCGGTGTCGCGACCGCAGTGAGGGAAGACATCGGTCTCACCAAGCTCGATCAGAGCAAGCTCAGAGTAGTTGCTGTGGGCATAGAAATCTATATGGACAACCGATGTTAGCCCCGGAGTGGAGGCGGCGGGCTTGAAGATGCGACTGAGAAGTCGGATAACTGACCTTCAAGACAGTGGAGTCCAGTGCCCATGAGTCGGAGCGCCTCGTACTTGTCTGCCTTTCGGTTGCTGTCCTTGTATCGGCGACCAAGCTCGATAGTGCCGGAAAAGAGCTTCTTGACAAGCCTGGCCGAAGTCATAATCCTTATACCCTCGTTGGCAATATAGTTCTTCATGCCCGTCTCTGGGTCGACAGAGAGCTCTCGTTCTTCGTCGATGGGACCTCGGAGACGGCGGTCATACTGGCGGGCATCAACATTTTCAGCATAGTCCTTGGGGTTGTCGATGTGCTCCTCGGGACGGTAGCAACCAAGTCGCTCAGCGGTGACCTCGAATTCGCCAGAACCGTAGCCAAAGGTCAGGAAGCCGAGAACACAGAGCAGAAGGCGGATGGCCTCAGCAGAGACGGACTTGACGGTGCCGACGTCAACGGCCTGGGAGTAATCTCGGAGCCAGTTGCCAAAGTAAACGCGAGAGACACTGATCTTGTTGAACTTCTTGCCGTTGAGGGCACGGGCCAAGGTGAGAGTGAGGAGGGCATCTTCGATATCGCCGTGTCGCCCTGTGGTACGGTAGGTTAGCTAGGAGGCTTCTAAGAGCGGCATAATGTTTCACGGCACTGACAGTTCTGGCCCTCGATCTTGGAAATGGAAGCGATGTTGCCAGCACCGAAAGCGAAGGCAGGAGAGGCCAAGCCAACGAGAATGATAAGCCCCACCAGGAGGCCGTGAGATCTGAAGCTGAACATGGCTGTTTGCGGGCTGGGAGGGGCCCCAGATAGCAGGTAAGGTTGTGTTGCAGCGGTGATGAAATTGAGAGCCCCGAGGTAACTCGCAGATTGGGGGGGATGGGGGGCGGTTGTGTTAGCTGGAAAGGGGAGAGGAGAGAAGAAGAAGAGGAAGAAGTGGTGGAAGGGAGAAAACAGGGAGACGGACGACAAAGTAGTGGAGGAGAACGAGGTGGTGGAGGAGGGGTTGTCTGAGGGGCAAGTGACGCGGGTTCAGCTGAGTGCAACCTGTTGGCAGAACAGTCAGACAAGCAGTAGCACAGATCAGCCCAACGGAGCCACAGAAAAAGCTGGGTAGAACATGATAGCCACTGGCTGAGCTTAGGCGGTTCTGGCGTCAGAGAACGATACTACGGGTTCTCGACTGGCTGCCTCCCAGCTATTGCCAAGCTACTGCTGAATTTCCATGACCCCAGATGGCTCCAGACTTCTGAAGCCACCATAACCTGAGCGACACATCCAAAACTCGTCCGCGCCATCCGCTGGGGCAGGATCGCCGTCAAAGGACCACGGTCTGGCTACCACCTCATCCACGCATACCCAGGACTGCAATTCGCCCACTTTGATGTCAAGCATGAAATCATATGCGCCGGGGGTTCACGGCTGTTGGAGGATGATCGATCATGGAGGGGCTCCCATCAGATCAGCCCAAGACCCAAGCTGCGGAGGCTGGGACAAGGGTCTGGTACACGGCACTTGGGTGCCGTTACCATACAGATGTCAAGTACCCAGCGCCCCTCCATCTCGGAATTTCTGACTTGGCTTGTTTGGGCTTTGGGCATCTCCATTGCAGGGGTCTGTGACACAAGCCATTGATCGTCATCGAATGAAGCTGGGGAGGGGCAGCTGTTGTGAAGCAGCCCCGCACCGCGGGAGCGTTGGCTGACACCTTGAAGCTGGATATGCTCGGAACCGTCGGTGATGGAGGGAAGAGACAACTGGGAGAAGCTCCCATCGTTAGTACGGCGAGCTCAGTCAAGTGCACAGCTCCATACCTACCTACATAGGGACTTAGCAGTATGATTGCATACGACCTAGGTATCAAGGTAGCAAGAAATAATCTTAACACAACCACGTCGAGCGATCTCTGTCTCTTGGTCGCCAAAGGTAGCCATGTTGCGCAATCGTCCAGTTTCGTCGACTGGGAGGAACATGCCCAGCTCGATCGTCACGTGTTGTCAGAGCGGTTGTCAGACCTGCCCTACCGAGCAAAAGTTGCCGACGCCTTTGGTGAGCTGAGCGGGTGGAAATGATGGAGGGCAAGGCGTCAGGAATGTTTCATGACTTTGATGAATTGGCGTGAGCGATGATTTGGACAGAGGAGCCTTCAACATTGGATTTTCTGGCCAGGCAAAGATGGGAGGAGCCTGCCAGCTTTATACATCATTTGGCCGGAAGGTCGGCAGGCGGGGGAAGCTCCAGTTCTTGCCCTTTGACTAAACCTTGGCCAAACATGGCACATGGTGAATTCTATCCGTACGCACCTGCTGGTCGACCTTGATGTGCCAGCGCGGACACTGGATACCTCAAGCTGGTAAGGAGCCTCTCCAACGTAGGCGGTGCTTACGGGGTCCCATCTCGTGATAATAGCCTCTTTGATCGATATCAAACCCCATTTCAAAGCCAGGCTTCATATCGGACTCTTCCTGGTGGCCTTGCCCGGTTTGTTGGAGATGAAGCATTCGGTGTGTCGCTGAGAGCACTGCTTACTCATCGGCAGTTGGAAGGTCAAACCGACTGGGTCAAGTAGGTGCCAAACACAAACTCTGGTCGGTGTGGTAGGAATGGCTCTCGATATAACCGGTCGCTCACCCAATATCTATCAGGGTGCTCTTCACGAGCTTGGTGGAACTTGAATGATGCGACTCGGCTTCATGTGGAGCGAGGAGCCAGTGATTTTACCTATGCTTACATTGGTTGACAACTCCGCGGTGTCGATGAAGAGCGATCGTGATGAAGCTACTACCTCTATGTGCTGATATAACCGCTCTATAGGTACCTAGGTGGGTACGGGTTCTGAGTGGAAATGATTGTCCTAAAGGGCATACTAGGTACCTAGCGACCGAGCTGACAGGAGGACTTGATTCCGGCCTGATCTCACGAGTTGGGTTGAGTGATGACCATTCTGGCCTTTCCCATGTCGCGTCTATGGTATGTCCCGTAAAGTGCTTGCCTGTGCCTGAAGCTGTGCTCAAGTCGACATCAAGTGCCTGAACATCAATGTAGGGACAACCACGGAGCGAGCGAGAGGAGGAGTGGACGAGGGCTAGTTGAGAGCGACTCTACGTGGAACTCGGATTTAGTCGTAAGTCTCATGGTGGTGCCTAAAGGAAGGTATATTATTGCCAAGACAAGAAAGTTGCGAGAATCCTAGGTGGTTCTCAAAGGACTGACACGTGCGATGCGGCTGGTTCTGTGATGTTGGAAATGGAAACATGTGAGCTTGCTGGCGATTTGCTGTGTGTCGCTGGAAAATAGGCCCTGTGTGAGGTTTGGTAGACGCCAGGCGCTGAACTTTGTGCTGAAGAACATGGGTTTAGGCATTGGGCAGTGTTTGCGATGGACGTGAGGCCTGAGGGGAATGTCTGGGTGTTCTGGTGTTTGGGTGTTGGGGGGATCAGCTCACGCTCGTAACGAACCAGATGGAGTGGGAGCCGGGCAGCTACCTTACTCCAAGGGAGCACGCTGCGCTTCTGCTGTTGCCCCCCCGGCTCGGGCATCCCTCCAGCTTCGTGCTGAAATGTACAGGCCAAGAGCGAAGGCGCCGGAATGACCCCCGCCCTGTCGCGCCCAGCGAGAGCCAGGTCGGCGTAGCGAGGCCAGCGTATTGGGTGCGAGCCGCCCTGAAGTGGAGGACCCAGCAACACGGTGTGTGACAGTGCTTGCACGGGATGTCACGAAAAGCGCTAGAGAACTGACTGAGAGCGTCCTCTGGAAGTATCGCTAGAGCATCAACGCGACTGTGAGCGCGTTTGCGAGGCCTGTTGGGGAGGCCTGGGGCGGCGCTGAGTCGCAGACTTGATATGCACCGGTACAAAACACGCAGGGGAATAGGGTAAAAACACCCAGCCAGCCAAAGAAAGTGAGGAAAAATTGACAATGACACCGTCCATCTCCTTATCACAATAGTCGAGTACAAGGAAGATACAAATGTCGAGTTCACTGTTGGCGCCTGCACCAGTAGTAGGACTGAGAGAGGCCGTGACACGGGGCGTGGGAGCTGCCCAGGTTGCTAGCGACCCAAAGCGACCAGTCAGCGACGGAGTCCCGGTCTTGTTGCTCATGGCCATCTCTCACGTCGCGCACATTTTTGGTGTGAGTGATGTCTGAGGCAACCTGTTTGGTGCTTGCCTTGCTTGTTGAGATTGGAGAGAGGCGAGTTGCGAGCTGTTGTTAAAAATGGATAGGAAGGCAGGCAGGTCCGCCGGCTGCCTTATATACATGGATGGTTCGAGTCACGGTGGCAGGTACGAATGAGGTAACGTTCTAGAGAGCAGATAGGTACCTAGGTAGTTGGGGAAGAAGCTGGCTGAGACGGGACGCTCTTGCGCTGAAGCTCCCGAGGTCTCGAGGGCCCTGCTGCTGAGGCGCAGCTTTTTTGATAAAGGATGGGGGTGCTGGGAATGGATAAATGGCGGGTTTTTAGGCCTTCACTGAGGTCTCGTGGAAAAGAGCCGCGGTAGGCCAGTCCGGGCGATTCGCACGTCCTGTCGCCTGGCTTCTGTAACCTCCAGGGCGTCTGGGCTCGATTGAAGGCCCGCGCAACGGTGATGGAAGGGAGTGGAGGGCGGCCCGAGAGGACTGGACGGGAAGAGTGAAAATTTTTACTCAGGTGCACCTACCTGCCCTTGATGATGGCGGGCGGGGGTTACAATGGTGGGCCGCGGGTGGCCTTTTGGGGAGACCAGCAGTGGGAACCAGCCACTGAGGAGCCAGGTAGAGGTGTGCGCCCACTAATAATGTGCCTCCCCTCTGCCGCCTCTTTTTTTTTTCTTTCTTTCTCTGGGCTTCTTCTGGCCCTGGAGGGCAGAGAAGGCGGGCGCGATTTTTCCACTTCTTCAATGGCCAGGCCTGCTGGGCTACTTTTTTTTGGTGTGTCCCCTACCCCTCCCCACGCCTAGCGAGCCCAGAAGGTAGGTCACCCACCTCAGTGCATTTACTGATTGCGTGTGGCACCTGGCCCCTACATATTCAGCACACCACCCACCCCTCCCCGAAAAACTCTTTTCCCCCCGATCTTCAGCACTCATCTCCCCTCTCCAGCACACTCAGAGCTCAGCGCATCTTAGCACGGCTCAGCATTCTCATCCCCCTCATCGCCCCCAAAGCACCTGAACCCACCGCTTTGACAATACCTACCTATCCATAGCGGGCATCAGCACACTGCAACCCGCTGGAAGCCGAACGCGTTTCTAAACCAAACCAGACCGCCTCAACAACAGCTGCGCGACCGTGGCCATCGCCTAACGGTAGCTTCAAGTCGTCGCGCGCGTGTTCAAGGAAATCCCACACCCAACGCATTCGCCCTCGCAATCGCCAGCCCCATTGCCGCCTACCCATTCACTCTCAGAATTTCCGACATGCCTCGCCCCAAGAAGACAGCAGAGAACAAGGCTGCCGCGGCTGCTGCTGCTGCCGCCGCCGCCGCCGCTCAGCAACAGGCCCATCCGATTCCTCATCCGCAACCCATCGCCGCCGTCCCGGCTCCCATGATGCCCCTCCCGATTCCCGGTACGGTTGTGCCGCCTACGCACCCGGCCGTCATGCCCCAGCGCGTCGTCGATAACGATAGCTTTCTGCGGGTTCGCGACTCGGTAAGTTGTGCATTATTTCAATCCTTCCTCAATACCTCTATGTATTCGCCTCCCACCCCGCAATCTACTGCTACACGTTGAAGTCTCGAGTCTTTCTGCGCGTATCGGATATGATCCGACACAATGAGAGACTCGGGCGATTGAGGTGCCTGGCATCGCTTCGTCTCGTACTTCCATCCAAGGCCTGATGAGCCACAATGGACTGGCTGGTTCGCTCTTAGGTAGCGATGAGGCAGTGTACGTCCAAGGCATCGCTTCGACCAGAATCGTTTGGTTCTACGCTCGGCGTTTGCTTTGGCCAACTGTATCATCAGTCATGGAGCAAGTGCCTCTTGACGTCTGGCAAGACGCGTTGCCTTTCAGTCCTTGTTTACCTAGGTGTACATACATACACACAAGGTCCTCCCTCATACGCCGCTAATGGGCATGGGAGCTATGGCCACCGCGCCGCACAACGTTATCTCAACGCTTCACTTGAGCTCCCCACTTCGTCTTGCGTCATTGCCATCACTTCTTGCTCCACCTCATCTTTACATGCTTGGTTAAGACGCTCAACGCTAACATGACTCTGTAGGCTGTTGGTCGCCTTACTACCATCCTGGAGCTTCTGCGATCCTTCACAGCTGACTATGTCCGCCAAACCAATCTCTTGCTCGGCGAGCCGACTGCCGAAGGCTCTCAGGACGCCTTGCTCGCTAACTTCGAACATGCTGCTGCCCAGCTCATCATGCCTGTTCCCGAGATGGCCCCTCCTGTCGAGGAGAAGAAGGAGCGCAAGAAGAGGACTATTGACCCCAACGCGCCTAAACGTCCCCTCACTCCCTACTTCCTCTACATGCAGCACGCCCGCTCCATCATTGCCAACGATCTTGGCTCTGAAGCTCCTAAGGGCGCCGTCCAGGAAGAGGGCCAGCGACGATGGGCTCACATGGGGCCTCACGAGAAGCAGGTAAGTTGCCTGGCCCTGTCTGTTACATGTTGACGGTAGATCTCGTCACTGACACGCACCATAGGGCTGGAACAACGCCTACCAGTACAATCTACGTCTGTATAACGCTCGTGTGCATTCGTACAAGAACGGCAACCCTCTTGCCAAGGGAATGTCGGACGATGATGCACTGAAGTATGCGGAGGATTACCATATCCCCATGCCCGAGATTAAGGAGGTCTCCCAGACCGAGGCGCCCCCCGCCAATGATCAAGAGGCCATCGCTGAGCAGCTCCAGCAGGCTGTCGCCGCTCCTGTCGCCTCCGAGCCTGAGGAGGAGGAACCGCAGCAGACTCCCGCCAAAACCCCTAGAAAGGCTGCCGGAGGCCGAAAGCGCAAGCCTGCCACTCCCGCCGTTGAGCCCGACGCTAAGCCCGCGGCGCCCGCGAGCCCTGACAAGAAGCGACGGCGCGCTTCCACCAAGGTCGTCGAACCTCAGGAGGAGCCCAAGAAGTCGGGTCGTAAGAAGGCTAAGAGCTCCTGATCGCCCGATTTCTTTTTTCCCCTCTTTTCCGCTGCTGGCGGGCCGCTGAAGCTTTGGGACACTCTTCGATTAGTTCTTGCCAGCCTTGGGTTTGCAGGAGGCATGATACCAGGTAGGGGGTGGGCGACATATGGGACAAGGTTTTCTCTATACTCTTGGTGTTTCGGGGTTTCGCTTTGGCTGTTACTATCCTTTTGGGGGCTTCCTCGGGTCGCACGACGCAAAAACGTAGGAACCATGGCTGCCCAGGTATGGATGGGAATGGGACTTCGGATGGGACCTGCTCTGGCGGCAGGGGACACTGCTTCGTCGTACACTTTCTTTGTATTAGCTGTTGTATCAAGCACAACCGAACTAGCTATGCCATAATGAGAGCAATGATTTTGAAAAGTTAACTCGGGTTTCGAGTAGGAGTTGGGAATTCGCCCAACATCTCACGTACTGGCTTCGGACTCGACACAAATGGCATTGTCAATTTGTTATGTCCTGGACTTACAATCTTTCAACATCTATCTGCCGCGGTGGAATTCCACATTCACTCTCAAGGATCCACGCCAAACCTTTCCTTACAATCTCATAGCTCTCAATACACATAAAACTGCTGCGTCAAGGGTAAGTTTGTCGCCGGCTCAGCCTCGCAGACTTCCCCATCCGCTTCTACCGTGTAGCTCTCTGGGTCGACGCGCATGCGCGGCATGAGATCATTGTGTCGCATGTCGCTCTTGCTCACAGATCGACAACCTCGGACAGCCTCGACGCGGCTACGAAGGTCGTAGGATGCGATGACGCCCGTGGTGAGGGAGGAGGACGAGACGAAGAGGATGTGCGTAGAGGGCGAGAGGGGGGCGAACATGGGGCGGGCGATGATGGGTTGGATGGTGGGGATGGAAGCGTTGGGGTCGCCCTGGGGAGTTTGTTAGCTTTACTTGCGTGTGGAAAGTGAGGCGAGGAGGTTGAGATATCGACGTACCATCTGGGCGTATGCTATATGTCCGCCCTTGATAACCTGGCTGGGTTTCGTCCCGAACCACGCCGGGTCCCAGACCACCAAGTCCGCAAACTTGCCCACCTCGACGCTCCCCACGAGGTGCGAGAAACCCTGCGCGACGGCCGGGTTGATGGTGTACTTGCTCACATAGCGCTTCACGCGGGCATTGTCGGCCCCCGTGTCCTGGTCCTCGGGCAGCGGTCCCCTCTGGAGCTTGTTCTTGTGCGCCGTGTTCCAGGTCCGCAGGATGACCTCGCCGCAGCGGCCCATGGCCTGCGAGTCGGAGCTCATCATGCTGATGGCGCCGAGGTCGTGGAGGACGTCCTCGGCGGCG
>JABFFI010000451.1:0-60975 GCA_013623725.1 Fusarium robinianum | reverse complement strand
GCCAGCAACAGCCCGGCCACACCAACAGCCCAGCCGCAACAATAACAGCCGCTTAGTCATCCAGCCATCAACAGCCTAGCCACACAGCCAGCAACAGCTGCTAAGTCATCCAGCCAGCAACAGCCCGGCCACAGCTAGCAATAGCTGCTTAGTCATCCAGCCAGCTGCAATAGCAGTTATTATTGGCTAGATAACTAGGCAGCTATGGCTGGCCATATGGCCGGGCTGTTGCTGGCTGGATGACTAAGTAGCTATTGCTAGCTGTGGCCGGGCTGTTGCTGGCTGGATGACTTAGCAGCTATTGCTAGCTGTGGTCGGGCTGTTGCTGGCTGGATGACTTAGCGGCTGTTGCTGGCTGTGTGGCTAGGCTGTTGATGGCTGGATGACTAAGCGGCTGTTGTTGTTGCGGCTGGGCTGTTGGTGTGGCCGGGCTGTTGCTGGCTGTGGCCGGGCTGTTGATGGCTGTGTGGCTAGGCTGTTGCTGGCTGGATGACTAAGCAGCTGTTGCTGGCTGTGGCCGGGCTGTTAGCGTGGCCAAGCAGCTATTGCTGGCTGTGTGGCTAGGCTGTTGATGGCTGGATGACTAAGCAGCTGTTGTTATTGCGTCTGGGCTGTTGGTGTGGCCGGGCTGTTGCTGGCTGTGGCCGGGCTGTTGCTGGCTGTGTGGCTGCTGGGTTACATTGCTGGCTGCTATTGGCTATAGCTGCTGACTAATAGTGATGACTAATTATTTGTCCTGATTAGTCATAGTCTAGATATAATCATAACCCCGATATCTGCATTATAATATATTGCTTATATACCTAGACTTCGATTTAGTATCTCTATTAGATGCATAAATCGAGCTACCCATACGGGGGGGGGGCCCTAAACGGAAAATCCAATTTTCCGAAATCGAAAAATCGATTTTGGACGGATGTCGCTATAGTCAACCGTAAGTTCTGGAGCTAAAATCTGAGTAAGACGCTAGCTATCAATTCCAACCTCCATCTTCGGCGGAGCGCGGCGGAAAGATAAGTTTGTCCCTTTCCACCTCTACACAGACTGCCTAGACACGGAACTCATCCCACCGACTATTCCCATCGCCAAGACCAATGGATCAAGAAAACGCACGCACTAGTGAGCCTGGATCGTCTACACCAAGGCGGCTCTTGCGCAAGGGCACCCATAGCTGTGTAGAATGTGAGAGCCACATTCGTCTCCTCTGAATTGTGTTGACTTTTCCTTTAGGCAAAAGGCGAAAGACGCGATGTTTCTTCGACAATCTCTCATCTTCCACCTGTGTGGGATGCCAACGCCGAGGCACGCGATGTGTGAGCCAGGAGTTTGCTGACTTCGGTGCACCTAAATCTGAGCAGGATCCGAAGACAGCCGAGAGATTGGAGAGAATAGAGCAGATGCTTGAGAAACTCACCGAGAAGTTGCTCATTGACAGCCCAGAAAATCAACACGACGTCCCCCAGAGCCGGTTACCTGACCCAAAGCCATCGGCGGAAGACCGGAGTAGCAGAGCGGAGTGGCAGGACGTTGGTGCTGCTCATAGCGACTCTATCCATCAAGTAGTCACTGAAATAGTACTGGTGGGTGGTCATCTCCATCTCCTGCCGGCCCAGTCGTTTCCCGCTAATCTAGTGTGAATCAAGAGAACATCGGATGACACCAATGGATCCAGTCATTTTACTCTTCCAGAATTTGCAGACACATGTCGAACCCTCCATTCAGCCTTGCCGTCTCAGGGAGATACTGATCTTCTCTTCGAAGCTGGAAGAGCCGCCATTTACTTACAAGCGCTCTGTAATCCCTACAGCGAGTTGTTTGACGAAGGCAACTCTCTACCAGCTGGCATTCTATCCATCCTGCCTCCAGTTACTGCTCATCCGGTGCTCCTCGCACGAAAGCTGTTGCAACTTAGTCTTTGCATTCAGCAGCTGGATCCGTCGTTCAACCATGCCTCTCTTCGTCTGGGACTTAGTGCTAGCGAGGCTATGCACAGGTACCATTCTTTGGCTTCAAGCAAAGTGACTTGCCATGAGGAGCTTCTTGACTCTCTTGAAGGTCTTGAGTGTCTCATTTTTGAAGGAGTCTATCTTGTCAACTGTGGAAACCTTCGTCGGGCGTTGGTATCCCTGCGCCGGGCTGCAACACTAGCTCAGTTGATGGGAATGCATCGCAGAGTCCAGCATGTCGCACTGAAGCAGCACGATCCATCAACCCGTGTCTCAGGAAACGTCGCCTGGGCACACATCGCGTACTTAGAACGTTATATCTCGCTTCTCCTTGGCATGTCAACTTCCATCACCAATGCCAAATTTGCATCCGAGGAGAAGAAGGCCGATGAAACTGACGCGGAGTGGCTGGAAAAGTTTCAAGTCGATATTTGCGAGCAAATCATCAATAAGAACCAGCGTGGCGACCACAACAATCTCTCGATCAGCCAGAAGATCGACGAGACCATGAACAGGGTTGCCAACAGCATACCAAGCAACTGGTGGGCACACCTGGAACTACGCCCGGGTATGAGCGGCGACGAGCTAATGTCGTTGGTGGTGAATGGACAGATGCAAATCGTTCACTACAATTTGCTCACTGTCCTTCATCTACCATACCTCCTTCGCAAGACGCCCAATCATCAGTACGACTACAACAAGACAGTCTGCACGTATGCCGGCCGCGAGGTTCTGAGCAGGTACATTGCCTTCCGGTCCATCGTAAGAATTGTATTTTGCTGTCGTATTGTCGACTTTTGCGCCCTAACAGCCTCTTTGACACTCTTGCTCGCCCATCTCAGCCGTGACGGCCGCGATTCCACCTGGCTTCTGAAGCATCAACGCTTAGGAGATCGGGCGTTGGTGGAAAAAACGATCGAAACACTAGATGAGCTCAACCGACTAAACGGGGACGAGTTGACAAGAGACACGGCCAAGCTGGCGAGGCGGCTATTAGCCCTCGAGGCGGATTCCGCAAAGAGCGGCGATACCTATATCTGTGACACCGTGGACGAAACCCAAGATGGCAATGATGGAGGGCAGGGAGAACGAACTTTCCACCTCAAAGTTCCGTATTTCGGAACCATCAGGATGGCGCCTCAAGTCTCGTTTACTCCACCATGCCCCGATCCGGCACCCAGCACAACCCAAACAGACAGTTCACACACGATGTCGACGCCGGATATGTTTAGCGGGCTGACCTCTTGCACCTCGTATGAGGAACCCATACAGCTTCCTCAGCATCTTCTAATTGACGACCAGGGTCTCATGACCCAGCAGACCGATTTCGACATGTTTGACATCCCCATGCCGGATCTCATGGCGGATGCAGGTGATTGGGCATTTCAGGGAGTTGACACGGCGTTCTTTGATTGTCTAATGAGTGGTCAAATGATGGATGAGGGGGGTTGGAATAGCAGCGTGAACTGAGTATTATACAATGACATGTCAAAAGTCTAAGACTAAATAGTACCACATCAATCTCCATAAATTCCTATATTATATTAAGTTTATATTTGAATAGAAAATCGTCTTCTACCTTACTCTCCCACTATTTAAGAATATGACTACTGATGCTTCACTATCTAAGAATAAGACTGTTGATGTTTGACTTTGGACCTCGCCCTACTTCCACTTGAACTTCTTCTAGAGCATCCCGGGTCAGGGGCTGTGGCGCGTCATTTCCTCGCTTGTGAGGTGTTAATCCTCCGTGGCGAATGGCTCGAAGCGGTAGTGTTGAATCGCTCTCCTGACTCACATCTCCAGTCTAGCCTCAAAGCTCGGGGAATTCGACGGGTTGGGAATGGACTCGGTTACCGCGTGTTTCATGATTGATCTATCCCTTCCACTCACTCCACTCTTTCTTTGTCCGTTGGCGGAGTCCAGAAAAAGACCGTTGTGGTTTCGACGCCGCCTCGTTGTGAGTGGCGCTTTGCCTCCTGCTAAACCGTTGCTCACGCTGAGAAGTTTTTAGCTCGTGGCTGCAAGCTCTACAAATACTGGAGGAGCGGGCGAAGGCCTCGTGCCACAATTGTTGGTGAACGTGAGCCTAGAACGGCATTCAGGGGATTGGCGAGGCAAGGCGATTCCACGTTGGGATTTCAGCTGAACAGGGCGTCACTCCCTACAGCTGGCAGAAAGACCATAAAGCCAGCAACAGCAGCAGGTCCATAGACAACTCTTACCAGAACTTTGCATTCTCTTTTTGTTGCCTCTGCCTCCAACATCTCACAAACAATATTCCAACCTTCTCGCCAAGATGAAGCTGTCTCTAGTTCTCGCCTCCATTGCAGCTACTGTCGCCGCCATCCCGAAAGAGCTTGAGGGCCGCACAGGATGTGGTGATAACTGCGGCAGAGCCGTGGAAGCCGGCCGTCACGGCCCTGAGGTCATGGCCGCCCGGGTCGAGGATTGCAACTCCTACCTTCGAGTCACAACAACCCCAGCAGCGAAGTAAGTCTCTGGCTTCAACACGTCGCCATGGTTCCATTGGCTCACCCCTGTTAGGACTGTCTATGTGACAAAGTCTATCCCAACGTATGCGAGTGCTTGCTCTGGGGAACCTCGTTACCTCACCGCCTGCGCGTGTGTGGGCGCTTCCGGTGTCACTGTGGAAGCACCTACGCCTACTGTTACCATGACCGTGGTTGTTTGATTGTTTAAGGATGATTGGATGTCGAAATAGGAGCATGATTATTACCCTTGTCGAGTTGATGCGAATCATGTTAAACCAGATAAATGAAAATGACGATCTAATTCAAAGACTGCGAGTCTATCTCATATGATTGACGTAGTCGGGACTGTATCCGCGTCTAAGTCATTCCTCGACACTAGTGATCGGAGCCCCAGTCAAATAGACTCATTTATTTGCGGATATCTCTGTCAACAATGAACATCGCCCTGAGACATTCCTCATCCCTGAACCGAGAGGCCACCACTTGAATTGAGCATGGGGCGCCGTGGAATATTTCAGGATCATCTGGTAAAGTCAATAAAGCCCGTGGTTACGGTTACTCTGGCATGGGATAAACATACAATCTGGGTCGAAGGGGGCCGTCGCTTGTTGGAATTCAGGATCCTCGTCCTCTGAAGCTATTCCAAAAGGGATTATTCCTGCGGGATACTGTGTCCAAAGTTATCATCCATAGAAATTGGAGTATTAATACGGGTGAACTCACATCCAGGACATTCCACATCAACGTGTAGACGGGGTTTCCATAAGTGTCATGTGGTACAGCTGTCGTTGCTGCACCAGGGACGAGAACGATATCAAGGTCGTTGTCTCTCCAAGTTTCTTGCCATGCCCGAGCATATTGACCTCGCACCTTGTTCAGTTCGGATAGCCGACGTGTTGGGTCGAGCTCTGGTAACACTGGATACTCTCCCTTGGAAAATGGGTGAACATCTCGAGCGACAGACGCAACCAGAGGCTCGCCAATTTCTCTTGAAACAGTCTCAGGATCTGGACCGTTCAACTGAAAATACTGAAACCCGATCCTCGCCCCTAGTCCAGCAGATCGACTAGGTTCGGGGTCGAGTGAAATGACCTTGTGCCCAGCGACTCGAAGGGCAGAGGCCGCTTTTGTCAAGGCGCGGAGGACTGGTGGATGAAAGGGATAATCCGGGTCCTCAGCCAATATCCCAACCACCAAAGGTGTACTGCTCTCCTTATCCAAGGCCCTCCACGGAATGTCGATAGCGGAGGCGTCATATCTCCACGGTCTTTTCTCAATCACTGTCCTCATGAAGAGATGGAGATCTTCAACCGAGTTCGCCAAGGGGCCAGCGGCGGGAGTGACACCTGGGAGAGAAACTTTCGGAAATGGATAATCTGACTGGCCAGCAAACGGAATGCGATTAGCCGTTGGCTTAAAGCCATATATGCCGCAGCATAGTGATGGAATACGAATCGAACCAGCAACATCGCTACCAACGCCGAGGACAGACCCCCGAAACGAGACAAGCGCGCCCTCGCCTCCCGTGGATCCGCCAGCAGTCAGACTGGTATTGTGAGGGTTAAGAGTTCGCCCGAAAATGTTGTTCTCCGAGTCCGCCGTCTGGATGTTAAGATGCTGATTAGCTACAGTAGGAATAGATATCGAAAATGGGTTACTATACCATCATTGTCTGTGGCACATTCGTCTTGCAGTAAAGAACCGCCCCGGCATCGAGGAGTAAATCAACCAGCGCTGAGCTTTCCGTTGGAATCGGCCGTTTAAGAAATTCGACATATCCGACGGTTGCGTATTGCCCCTTAATAACAAAGGAGTCCTACATGGTCAGACACTAATCCACCCCGAAAGTCGGTGCAACAAACCTTTAAGCTAATAGGCAACCCATGGAGGGGACCAGCGACTTCACCAGTCTCTCGCAACCTTTTATCAAGGAGCCTCGCTCTTTCTAGAGCTTCATCGAAGAAAATTTCAGTCAAGCATGACGTCTAATGAGATTAGCATGGTACGCTCCGAACGAATGTCGAAAAGGCATACCAGCTGTTGGGCCAGGCTTGCGCGTTTGCAAAAGGATACCAATACTTCTTCAGACGTGAGTTGTTGGCGAGCCAACTTGGCGAGAAGCTCTTTGGCGGTAAATGACTCTGTGATATCGAGCTCCCTTTCTGAGAGCAAGCCTGAATTTCGAGCGGTTTGGAGCTTTACCAGCCTCCCTTCGTCGACAGTTCCGGTGCCCTTTAGGCTTTCTAGCTTGTCGCTCGAGAGAAGCCACTGGGGTGGGATGGCATCAATCTGCCTCGCCCGATGGGCAGCAGCAATTGTCTGCCAATGAACCTCGGTAGACATAGTGGCAATGCTAGATCCGTAAGTTTGCGAGGAAAACGACCCTGCCACCTCATCTCATGACTGTCCCTTTTAAGGCCAGTGATTGCCCATCTGAGCACTTCCGTGGATTACGCCAGACCTGGTGTCTTCTTGCGTTATCGACTCCACCAATGCACTCCATGGATGAGGTTGAATCACATGGTTCGAGTGCGCTTACATTACCCCAATGCAGTAAGTGCTGCCGCCCATGCCATGCACACACCGGCTCTTATTTGAGTCGGGGTTGCAGTCCGAGGAGGGGGTTCTCCGATTAGTAGAAATGTGGGAAGATAGCCATAGGAAATTATTATCGGCAAGTTTGGCGGGATTGAGCTCCTAGTCTGTGAAGAGTGAAGAAGATATCAGGCAGACCTTCGACACCTCCCCCGGTCATGTTTGATGTCATGGGGCAGCCCAACTGGCACCACGCCTTGTCCTCGGCGGTCAGACTTTCGTCGTACGACATCAAACCTTGAGTAGCTATTGTTTTCAGCCGGAAATAGCATTAGCGAACCGGAAAATGCAGCAGCAAGTGAAGCAGTGAGGACCAGGGCTATGATTCTGTCTGACTGGCTGACGAGTTGCAACAATTGCAATGTAGAGAGTTCTCCATTATCAAGAGCAAAAGCCTTTTGATCATTTAGGCTTCAATAGTTTCAAGGTAAAGATGCTTTCAATATCACGCTAGATTTCGAAATACTCAAGGCATCTCGTGTTTCCAATTAAGTCATGCTGGGGCCATCGACTGTTCGGACGGACAACCAAGATTAGCACCATCTAGAGACTGCGCCTCCTCTCAACTAACTTCCAGTATCTCGGAGCGAGCGCTATGCGAATTCGCTTGCCCCAGATAATCATCGGAATGTACAGTAGCCCGACCACGAGGGCGATACAGCCGCTCAGGATATACATATTTGTCAACCCCATGTTGTTCATCCACGGCACAAAGGCAAAAGGCATTGCGACTGAGACGGCATTCCGAATGAAAGCCACGCCGACGAAAGCTTCGGCTGTGAGCTAATGAAAGAAGTCAGTTCGAACTGCCGCCAGAGTCTGGGGGGATAGCAGCCTCACCTCTCGGTATGTGTCAATGACAAAAGTGAATGTAATGTCACCATTCGCGCCGAGTCCAAACGCAAAGAAAGCGCCGCCGATGGATGGGTAAATCCAATGCATCCCCTACACATGTCAGTCACATCGTCGATTTTCTATATCGAAGCAATACTCACCTTGTCTGCTGTGACGCCAAACATGACGATGCCTCCAGCCATGAAGACCACAGGCAAGGCAAGAAGATGAAGCCGCATTTCTGGCTCAAATATGCCACTGTTTCGCTTTGCGAGACGAATAATAACCCAGTCCGATAGCGGCCCCCCATAGATGGTTCCAAACACGTTCCCGACGAAGGGGCCAAGAGTCATGTAACCAATTCCTGCAGTGGTAAAGTTGTACGGGGGCTGCGCGAAAACAACGGACACGACCGACATAAAGAGAACGAGCCAACAAACGCCCGATGCAAATTGTAGGGCTGTGAACAATACATGAGGTAGCGTGATGACATGCAGAGGCATGATGAACAGTTGTGTGATGGACTCGGGTGTTGGCGTAAGTAGACGAAGACGCTGAGATCGCGTATTCAATGGAATCGCCAGTTCGACAGGCAAACTTATAGTGTCCTCCCTCCCATCCTCGGCAGTCGTAGCCACCTTTGATGGGCTTGACGGAGACGGAGATAGTTCTGTCTGGGAAGGGCTATCGGCTTGGCCGACAGACACAGGCAGATACTTTGTTTCCTCAAAAAGGAAGATGAAAAGAACGAAAAGAAGACTAAGGGAAATTGAAAGCGCGTAGTAGGACCAACGCCATCCCTGCTTCGCTGCCTGCGATCCGGCTGCCAGGGGCGTGAGGAATGAGCCGACCATGACGGCTGTGAAATAGAGACCATTGGCAGAGCCTCGTTGGTGGATGAAAAAGAGATCCGCGATCTAGGGTTGGAGTCAGTTTTTGGACCTGGCTCTGACGGGACCCTTTCGCATCAGAATACTAACTGTCATCTGAACGGCCGTCTCATTGATTGCGCCAGCAAGGCCTGTAATGACAGATGTCACCAGAAGCTCAGCATTGGTGTTCATGCAAGACGTCCACCAAGATACAGCGGCCAAGACAGCCGTAGAGAAAATGTAGGTGGATCGTCGACCGTATTTGATAGTGAAAGGAATGAAAAAGATGCAACCCATGGCCAGCCCTGCTAGTTGGGCCGATTGGGCATGACTGAGCTGGGTAATGGTGGCATCAAGATCGACTGTCATCTGTTGCCAGAAGACTGTTTGAATAGACAGATTTGTAAAGGCTGCGATAGTAACGGCAATGGTAAATCCAAAGTTGACATATTTGCGCCAGTCGCTCCAGTTCTAGCCGATCATGCATGCCATGTTAATAGAGTATGACGAGTCAAAGAGAGGAATTATTTACCAATGGGTCGTTTGGGTCTGAGGATGGCGTTGGTGATAGTACAAAGGTAGAGTTATTACTGGTGGACTCGTCATCTGCTTTTATGTTGCTCGTTTCAGTGCATCATCCAGGTCGCGATATCATAGGGAGAAGTCTTACACTTTATCAGTCGCGCCATGCCTGGAGGCGCAACATGAGCGTGACTATCTGCCATGCTGAGTGCTAAAGATCTGTAGAAATATGAATTGCAATAATTGGGAAGTGGATGTGCGGTTCTTCGTAAAGGCAGCATCTGTCTGGACTTGCGGCCTAGAATTCTCGCTGCCTCGAGGTCGAGAATTGACGCGAAACAGCTAGCCCCTATATATACGGAACTGGTAAGTGCCAACAGTGCAGGAGCCAACCTTCTGACGAGACGCACTAAAGGCGTCGCGTCGTTTCCCTTGGTTTGGATAGCCTGCAGCGAGATGCTGGTCGACCCGGGAGTTGAAGGCGCGCATGCGTCAAGCAAGCCTCTTCATCTTCCAAACAGGGAGGTTAGATAACAACTACCGTCTAGTTGGCGTAGATACACTGTCACAAGCTCCCCCTGGAGTAGGTAGCTTGAGCGTGTGCATGTCTCTGCCGAGAATCCCTGTCAACCCCTGCGTCCTCCTCCTGATAACCCCCCGCATTCCAGCCTCTATATATTGCATTAGGCATTCCAAGTTGCGATAAGTGAGTTAACGCTATCCCAGAAGTAGAAGCTAGATGCGCCCCCGGCTTCATCTTCCTCTTTCGACTATAATTTCGTCACAATCCCCCAAATCGATCGCGGCGCGGTTCCTCTTTTGACAACCCCACCCTGAAAGAGAGCGACCTTGGTGACGCCCACAGTCTCGAACCCCTACAAATCAGCTCCCCGAGTAATGGTTAGGTCACGCGGCGGGTGCGCGAACTGCAAGAAGAGGAAGCGGAAGTGTGACGAGACGCGCCCAGAGTGCCGGTCATGTCTGAGAAGGGGCATTCGATGCGAAGGCTATCTCACAACGCTACGATGGGCTAATGGGATTGCCTCCAGAGGCCGGTTTGCTGGCGCATCGGCTCCAGACACGGCAGCGAATTACAAGACGGGCTCTCCCGGCCCCGATGGACGAGATCCCGGGGAGAGCTCCACGCCATCCCCATACCAACCCCCTGTACATGATGCAGGATCGAAGAGCCCTTCCTCAGACGTACCGTTGCTGCCGAGTGTGGGGGACAGGGAGAAGCAACTATTCAAGAAATGTCAGGGTTCACTGGTCCCCTCATCGTATCAATGGTACCGTCACTCGCTAAACTTGACTAGTTCTTCGCTCGGGACTCCAGCGGCTATACACCACAGAGTCCTCCTGCTGGCTCCAGCCATTCTTTGAAGAGATGGCGGAGAAAAGCCCCGCCATGATCGCCATTTGTGCCGCCCTTCAGGGCTATATGGAAGAAGGCAGCAGTAGTCTGTCCGTGGCATCGATGGAACAAGTCGGTCGAGCACTCCAAACTTTTCGTGCTGAGCTTTCTAGCCTCGATGGAAAGATGCACCCGCCGACCACCAGTGCCGGCCTTCTATTATGCACCCTATCTGTAGGTTCATCTTCCCTCAGGTAGTCTAGGGCGTTCTGCTCATACAGAAACCCGCGCTCCTCAAATCCTGCCATTATCCCTCGACTGTGATTGGAGACGTTATAGTAACACAGAACTACAGCTCCTTCAAGCGCAGCCATGGACAAGATACATTGATCTCATGGCTGATGTCTATGACCTAAGAAACTGGCTCAACTCTGTCGACCAAATTCCGATAACTGATTTTCCCACAAAACATGTTCTAGAAGTCATGGGCGTCATGGATCTCCCATCGGTCGTGATCGGTCGAAAGGGGCCGTCGATCGGTATCTGGAAGGGGCTCCGCAAACTCCAAAGCAAGTTGAAACACACGTCCATCGAACCCGTGGAGGTAGTCTCTGGGCTTCCGGGATCTCTTCTTGACATCTTCGCGACTATCCTTGACGACGACTCTGAGCGTACCGAGACCCAGCTCTGGACTTGGCCCGGGGAACTTGGTGAGTATCTTCAATGCCACCTTTGGGAATGTTGGAGACTGGCTGGCATCCTCCAGATCCGGCGTCGCAGACGGTTGGAGCAGAAACGGATAGGGGCCCCGATAGATGAGGGCAGTCGCACGCCAGACGTACCTGGTACCGAGCTGGTCTTATGCCGACTAATGACATCCATGGATGCCCTTCACCGGGCGTACGACCTCCCCCAGAATGAGCATTTACTTGTCCACAATGGCCTATTATACCCTCTAGTCACGGCGAGCTTGGAAGTGCCATTCCTCCGCGCTCACCCCAAGTGGAAGGCAACACTGGACGACGTGCGTGCATCTTTTATTCAACAGGACTCATTCAGGCTTGTAACAATACTTTTTGAACTTTTGGATGCTGCATGGCAGGGAGGAACTTCGACATTCGATATTGAAGAAGCAGCACGTGCGAAAGGCGTAGAAATTGCCGTCTTTTGAATCCGTGTAGTATATAATTCTAGAACACAAGGGCATTCCCCCTTCATTGCATCGATTTTACATTTCAGTGAATCCGATCCCGGGAGAAAAGATTCCTCGATGCTACTCCGGGATCGGGTGCTCATTCGCAGATACGCCAGCAGCCCATCTATACTTAGCCGCGATGTGATCATCCGGCGGGTACGCTTGGTCCTTCCAGCTGTAGAAGTTCTCTCGATATGTCCCTCCGGGGACAGAGTAATCGTCCCAAAACAAACCCCTTGCTCGGAGCTCTGGGAGAAGGAGGTCAATGATGTCCTTAAATGACTGAGGGAAGAGGACATATGCCTAAGATTCAGGGTCAGCATTTCTCATACAAATCCTAAAGTCGTCGGAACTCACAAAGTTAAAGCCGTCCACATCAGCCTCTTTGACCCAGGTTTCCAACCCATCAGCGACTTGGGCAGGAGTACCGACCAAGAGGGGACCATTACCACCCAAGCTAACATGCTCAGCCACGGTATGCTTCGTCCACTTGGAGTTTGGCGGCGAGAATCTTGCATAACCCTCAACCGTTGATCTAGAAGTCGGTCAGTCAAAGGAAATCCATCGTCAACTTTTCAGGGTTTCAACTCACCGAACAGCGTTGCTCTCAACTTCTCGAAGCTCTTCCTCGTCGCCATACTGATCCAAATCTATGCCCGTCCATCCACCGAATAAAGAGAGAGCGCCTTCGAGAGACGCATACTTCTTATACTCGTTGTACTTGGCCAATGCCTCCTCCTCTGTCTTGCCCAAGATAGGAGTGACAAGGGCAAGTACCTTGATCTTGCTCGGGTCTCTGCCAAATTGCTCCCGTGCAATTTTTCGAACCTCTGCAACATTCTTTGCACAAACCGCAGGTGCGTGTGCGGATGTGAAAATGGCTTCCGCGTGCTGGGCCGCGAAGAACTTGCCAGCTCGGGAAGCTCCAGCCTGGAGGAGAAGCGGCGTCCTTTGCGGGCTGGGATCAACGAGATGGGGTCCGGGCACGTTAAAGAACTTCCCTTCGTGGTTAATCTGACGAACGAGATCAGGTGAAGTATAGACCCCCTGCTTGCGATCCAGCTTCACAGCATCGTCACGCCAAGACGACTGGAAAAGCTTGTACATGACTTTCATGTACTCCTCTGCCTGGGCATATCGATCATCGTGCTACCGTGTGTTAGAATCCTGTCTTGTACTGTATTTTCTTTCACCCAACTTACATCGAGCTGCTCAGTGCGGCCTAGGTTCCTCGCGGCCGAGTCCAGGTAACTAGTCACGATCTAACGATTCATTAGCCCACAAACTGAAGCAAGGTGCCGAAACTCTTACATTCCAGCCGAGTCTATGAGGAATCAGTAAATATTCAAACTGGTTGCGAATAGTGTTTCACATACCTCCCCTTCGTGAGATGATCAACAGTCGAAAGGCGTCGGGCAAGATGATACGGTTGCTCATAGGTGGTAGACACCGTCACGCCGAAACCGATGTTCTTTGTTACGGCGGCCATGGCAGGTACCACGGCGAGAGGCTCAGTCAAAGGCCATTGTGCGCCGGAAATCAAAGCAGGTTCCAGGGACTTTTTGTAGACATCATAGCCACCTATGTTCTGATCAGTCTTATTCGGACCATCGAATTTTGAAATCTGCAACTCACCAAGCACATCTGCGATGAAAATACCGTGAAATTTTGCATCCTCAAGTAACTTGGCAAGCTCGACCCAGTGTTCAGTTTCCTTGAACCTCCAGGACTGGTCATCCGGATGCTGCCACAGTCCTGGGGACTGATGCCCGCTACCTGCAATCCTCAACATGCATTGGTCAGCCGGTTTCCATCAATTGATTTCCAATTAACTTACACATCATGACAAATGCATTGACAATGAGGCTCTTCTTGCCTTCCGGGCTCGAATCCTTGGATGCCATGTTTTCAGTTGTGAGGTAGTTGCTTCGTCACGTTGCGTTGCTGCACATCAAGTAAGAGCAGAGCTACAGGGAACCAAATCTAGATCTTTTATCGTCCATAGATTCTCTACCGCAGATTGCCCGGGACTCCGTACGGGGAATTGCGTGATTCTCGGTGATATGGTACACTCCAGACTGCCAGACGTCAAATCTGGCAAGGATGGGATCGAAGCAAGATAAAGAAGCGGGGCAAGCTGCCAAGGATCTTATGCCGAAGACTAGAGGGAGTTTTGATGGCGCCATCACCGGGGAGTATTGCAAATGGCTCGGGAATGTGACGTGTGCTATGTAGGTAGTAGAATATTGCTTTTGCACGAACCTATGCAAGAAGACCTGAGATCTAACCAAGATAGTATGTTCCGAAGACCCAGAACTTGTCAAAAGAACTATTAGTGGAGTCAACGGAAATCTAGCATGCCGCATAGACGTTACTACTTCGTATAATGTAAAAAGCAAAATAATAGATACGGATTGAGGATTTACTAACTAGGTAACGCTGCGGAATGTAAAAGGATTAATCCATTAGGGTCGTTTTATATCCAGAGAGCTACTCGTGAGGAATTAGGCTACATTTTCAATGCAGAGAACAGCTAGCTGGTCTAATGCTCGAAGTCTAGTCAACCATTCACAGCATCCCCTGATAGCACGTGGGTTACTATTTAACCGATTCTCTCCAAGACCAACACCTCAGAAAGTCTATCCAGCCTTGACCTGATCAGTCTCTTCTCCGGAGTTTGAAATATCATTCTGACTGTCAACCTGCTGAGGAACCGGCGCCTCCTCCGTTGGCTGTGGGAATGCACCAAAATCCTTGAGAACCAGCCAAGCAGGAAATAGAGACACTGCCCACAAGACAAAGTTGAAGTAGACACCTCCCACCTCGGCAAACACTGGCCTAGAAGTAAGACCATAACTGACGGCTTGCCAAGCGGACTCCGTACCTCGAAGAAGGGCGGAGTAGCGGATGATCTCAGACTCATCATCGGCAAAGTTATGAATAATGAAGTACCTACATAGGGTCAGCTGATGAATTGTGTAAACCTTCTGCGTCAACTTACAAGAACATATAGTTGAGCTGAAAGCCCAGTGTAAGGAAGATCAACACTCCAAATGCGGCACCAAACCCAGGGCTAGACCAGTCGTAGGTTGGCCTTGTGACGCGGAACCTAGACACCAAGACCGTAGCCCAGAGCCACCAAGCTCCCTGAAGGGTGACGATGACCCAGAAGGAAGACCTAGCTCGAACCTTCAGGGATATCTTTGTCCGGTCCAGCCAGTACTACCAGATTATCAGCCAACGTAATTCAAAGTCAAGGTCGAAAATACACGACAACTTACACCCAAAACGTTTCCGGAGATGACGGCAATGATACCAGCCAGGAAAGAGCCCAAGGCCCGAGATCGTACAGTAAACCAAACTTGGGCATGTTAGAAACATTCCGCAAAACCTTGCTTCAGGAAACTTACGAGAGAGGTAGGTGAAGAAAACTGCCTCGGCAAAGACCGCCTGGCCGATGAAGAGAACAACGAGAAGGAACTTCTTGGTGACGAAAAGTCTCGCAGTCTCCTTGAGTTCAAACACGGGGTTTCGTGTGATCGCCAACTCTACCTTCTTGCCGTCTGTTCTCTCCACCTGATCCGGGGTGTTGAGGAGAAGGGCCAAGAAGGGGCCGGTGGCTTGGATGGCGATGAAGATGAGGTAAACGGTGTAGGAAACCTTGCCTGCCTGATCACGATCGGCATTCAACCCAAGGTTAATAGCACCACCGAGGATTTGACCACCCAGTCGATAGGTCAACCAATATCCCAGCGCTTTTCCACGGTTCCAGGGTTCAGGGTACGCTATAGCAATCGCAGCCTCGGCCATCCAGAAGACGCCTGCCGAGATACCGCACAAAGCGGCACCCAGAAGTACGAGCCACTCATTTCCAAATCTGTTGTTTGTGTACAATCCAGCAGCGTAAGGGGCAAATCCGAGACTATGTCTTGGTCAGTTCCTAGCTTTCGGTGGTGTTCGGGATCACTTTAGTACACACGTGCCAAAGATCAAGGCGCCCTTGATACCGATGAAGTGAACAAGCGTGCTTGAGAAGTAGCAAGACACAACCATCAAGCAAAAGGTCAAGGCATTGGCTGCGTTAACCAACTCTGGTGTTTGTGCACCACCAGCACCGAGGGAGTTCATAGCGCCCCAGATACCAGGTGCTGCGAAATTGCAGAGACCCAGAATTGTCAAGTTGTAGAACGTTGCTCTGTGCCATCTCACTGCTTTCGTTAGCGAGCATATTACGGAGGACTTTCGTTGAAGAACTCACCTGGCTTCAGCTCCTCCTTGGGAGGAGCCACCTCGTTCTCATGGTGGCGTGACACCGCTGCCATTGTATTGTCTGTTGATAGTATCAAACTAGGCTTCAACCAGCTGAAAAGAGCAAACGGGAGAAGATCAGATACAGATCTAGGTTATGAGACACTCGGAGTCTTGCAAAACATGCGCCGAAGAAGGGGGCGTGTTTATAGGTGTTTGTGCTTGATCCGCATTAAACAATCTCGGTTCGCCAAAGGTATAGATATGGAGGAGCACGCAATAGTAGCCTGGAAATACCGGCCATCGGGCTAAGGATGCCCAGCTTTCCACGTGGTTCAAACGTGTTCTTGTCGCAATATGGCGTTTGACAGCATACTCCAGACGCTTGGATATTTTAATCCCTTATCAGGGAAACTCTTTCCGACCTGTTGGGTTCAATTCTTGGCTGGTTCGGAAACCATCCAGTGAGTAATGATCGGACAAAGATTAGATCCAACGCCAAGAATGTTCAAGGGTCTGCCACTATCTCACTAGTGGCTTCTCGGGGACTAAAGGGTCTCACTCTTTTCATGATGAATCTCCAATCGTGCTCTACTTTACGTAGTACATAGTTATCAGTGACCAACAGGACCAATAGTTACCTTCTAAGACGAAAGATATTTAATTCTTCACCAAATGCATCATGTTAAATCAACTCATTGGGCTGGATGACTCTCAGGAGCCATGATATGACTCATGGAAGTAGTATGCTGAAAGTATCTCTTCGTAACGTAAGTAGCCAGAAATTTTAATAAGTCCTTGTCCTGGGATTCTGTTCCAGCGTCGTGTTGGTGGAGGCCAATCCTTACAGGGTTGTGTTCCAACGTGGAGAAGTTTGCGCCCTTCGTTCTAACGCGAAGAAGGGGTCAGATGGCGTGCGAACTGTTGGCCCATCACCTTTTACAAAAGACCCATGCTTTGATTTAGAGAAATTCTATTCGTCTACTTTTGGAGTTGTTCAAGGAACGCTCCACCAGCTCTCGTGTAAGTCTCGCAGGTCTGTCTCATGGGGGAGTCTCAGATACGGAGTCATATCAGACTCCGGATCAGTTTCCCGTCTTGTCCAACCATTTCCAAGGTACCATGCAAATCGGTTTCCGCTATCTGACAGGTATGCGTACTCCCAGTCCTCCCACCTGGGATCCCGCCGAACCAGGGTGATGTGACCTGCGCTTCCAGGCCAGAGACCGTGGATTCGGGCTCCCGCTTTGCCTCCATTGTACCACGAACTACAGTTATCCGTAAGCACCGTCTTTGCAAAGAATGCATCCGAGTACTCGAGAAAGTCTTCCGCCGCCTTTTGAGAAGGAGAAATCGACTTGATGCCCTCCCTCGAAGCCTTCCGCAAGACTTTTGCAAAGTACGTCAATTGGGTCTCGACGCTGTGCGGTACTGTTCCCGAGGGACCCGTCGCCTGGGGTCCATGAACGAAGAAAAGATTAGGGAATCCCGGTGTAGCCAGCCCAAAGTACGTAAAGGGGAAGCCGTGGCCACTACCGGGTTTCCAAAGACTCGCTAGCTCCTGACCATTGGCTCGAATCGGGAATGGTGGTACCATGTCAACGTTGGCTCCCGTTGCACAAATGACGGCATCAACGTCCCTCTGCACGCCGTCTTCGGTCTCGATCCCTGTCTTGGTGAATCTTTTGATCCGAGTCTGAATGTATTCCACATTGTCTTCCGCGATCGCTTCGAGGTAACCAGGTCCAGGGGTGAGGCGTCGGCAGTTGGGAGAGAAGTCGGGAATAATGTGTTCTAGAAGCTCAGGCTTCTTGACCAGTCGTTTTTTCATGATGTCGATGAACTTCTCACGCAGATCATTATTCTCCTGATTGTTCCGGAAAAACGTGTTGAATCGGCGCCAGTACTTGTCCTCCAGAGCTTTCCTAAACTTCAGGTAGGCCTCGGGGTCCTCTGCCCATTTCTTTTTCTGCTCTTCGGAATACGGCTGCGACTCCAATGTCCGGTCGTCTCCTGCCCAGGATGCCGCAATCCACGTCTTGTTTCGCGCGTAGTGATCGAGTCGAGTGACGACCTTCTGTAGATTCGCCACCACCTGAATACCACTAGCTCCGTTGCCGAGAACAGCCACTGTCTTTCCTTTGGGATCGAAAGAAGGGTCCCAGTTCGAGGCGTGGCGAAGCAGTCCGCTGTATTCAGAAATACCTGGATAATCCGGCAGTCTCCAGGCATTAAACCTCCCAATCGAACTCAGGACAAATTCGGCCTTTTCACTCGTGACCTCGTCCGTCTCCAGGTTTCTCACTGTTGTCACCCAAACGCCCTCCGCATCATCCCATTCGGTGCCTTCAACTCGATGCTGAAGCTTGGCGTACTTGTAGACATTGTATTTCCTCGCCACTGCCTGCCAATAGTCTCGGATTTCGTGCCCAGGAGCAAACTGATCCGACCAGTCTGTTTTGGACTCGAAAGTTGCCTGGTACACATGAGATGGAATATCACATCTCACTCCTGGATAAATGTTCTCTAGCCATGTCCCGCTCTTTGTGATGGTAAGCAGCTCATCCACAACATTAAAGAATACGGATAGAACTCACGAGGTCAGAGTTCTTCTCATAGATGGTGAGTTGAATTCCTGGAACCTTTTTGGGGAGCAATATCCCTGCCAAAATTCCGGCAAGTCCACCACCGATGACGGCGACTCTCAAGGAGCGAGGTTCATCCACATGTCTGTCGACCAGAGTGAGACGGGGGTTATCGTACGGAGACCCAGTATCGACTCTGGCGCCATTCACAATGGGGACGACTTTGTTGGTCAAGGTGGCCGGGGTTGGGTTCCCGCTTGGCAAATTGTCGCTGGGTTCAGAGGGTGAGTCGACCTTTGCAGAAGCCAAGGCATTTGTGATGCCATTCTCAATCGGTTCCCCCATTTTCAGTGAATCTGGAAATTGGTCTTTCTGCGGGAAAGATCAAGAAACTTGAGTCGAGTTGGATGGACATAACCATGTTCAAAAAAAACCTCCTCAATGTCTTCCCACGCCGTGATAATAAAGTGCTTTTCCTTTCTTTTCGAGGATCCTCAATCGAGCACGCTAGTGGATTCTTCAGTGACATCATTTGATCGAGCGGGCCTACTTCTCCTCTTTCGCCTGCTGATGCAATTCTTGTCCCCGTGTCGCCATATCAACCTTGCACCCATCACGAATCTGCCCCACGATCTGACACCATCCCGACCCCGCAAAAGACAAGGGATAACATGGTAGGAAGGATTCAATGCCGGTCAAAGAATTAGCAAGCTATCTCCGGTTTCGCTAGCATTAAGGGGCCGAGGATTGGGTGATAAAAATACACCCAAGCCCAATCTTGAGAGCCAGTAGCGCTAGCAAATCGACATGTACCTAGATTGGCGTCTTCCTTATCAGAGCAGTCTTCATGTAGGTACTATCTACTCTGTGCTAGCGAAGTGGCTGTCTCTGTGAATTCCTCCCCAACCCCTTCATAAAAGCCCTAGTGTTCCCAAACACGACTGGACGAGAAAAACATATCTTCAATCCCTCTCTTGTTGCCCCATCGGGGAGAAAGAGATTCGGTATTCTGAATGAGCAAGAGCTTGAAAACAGCACTCGGTTTGGTCTCTTATCTCCAGGAACTCATTGGGCAAGGGCCTCTCACGTACATCTTGTCATCTTTCAACTCCGTTCCTCCTCTTTGTTTTGCATTGCTGGTGAAATTTCCGATCCAGCATCCGCCTCCCCTTTCAATACTCTGACACCTGGCTCAAGTGCATCGTTTCTTGGGACCGGCGGACCGGTAAAATTCTTGCGAGCGTAGGCAAAATACCAGATAAAAGCAATAGCAGCAAATCCAGCAAACACAACTGACGCGTAGTTCATGGTGCTCGCGTCCACAGGCAGAGAAACAGGCATGCAGAAGATGACGACGGCGAAACATATCCAAACGACGCAGATGGTGTTGATAAGTGCGCCAAACCTTCCTAATGGGAAGGGCGAGTTCTTGACAATCTTGCGACGGCGGACGAGGCTAACCAAGACCGGTACGCCGTATGAAGTCGAAAGACAGATTGTAGCAACGCCAGTGAATGAGTTGAAAGCTGCAGAAGACCCAAAATAGATGCAGCCAAGCAGGCAGTCGACCACTGTAGATAAGACAAGGGCCCAGACCGGCATGTCTAGGCGACGGTTTACACGGCCAAAGAGCTTATGGCCAGGTACAGCTCCGTCTCTTGCGAAAGCATATGTGCACCTCGAAGCCGCAGTAAGGGCGCCAATGCCGGCAAACATTAGGATTCCCAGGATGAGAAAGAGGAGGCCAAAGCCACCAGCCGCAGATCCAGTCACAGTCTTGAAGAGGGTGCCGATCGGCTGCGAGTTCGCTACGTCGAGGAGCATCTGTACATCCGGAAGGACGAACAGGATGGGAACGAGATACACAACGCCAGTGATTCCCGCTGCCGCAACTGAGAGCACGATGGCTTTAGGGACTTCTCGCTCGGGGTTTTGAACCTCTTCACACATGGCAGCAACCATTCCGTACCCTGTGAGGGTATACGCCGCTGTTGAGGCACAGTCAATATCAATCAATCCAATTCCTAGAATGTGGCATTATCCGTACCTTGCAATAGTCCAACAAAGAAGGACCATCCAGAGGGCCACCCACTAGCGGACGCATCGTAGTGAGAGAAGACAAACTCTCCCGAACGGCGTTTATCAGCCATCGTCAGTAAGGTGACGAGGATGATGATAACGCTCGCGCCAGTCCAGTAGATGCAGACCTTGTTGATAATATCGAGATACCGAGACCCAAAAGCGTTTACAAGCGCGCATACCAGCATAACCGCCCAAAAGCACAGGACCGTCTGCCATTCATTGGCAATGAAGTCTTCATTAAAGATAGTAATGGCACTCAGGATAAGCTGCGCGCCGGAGAAGTTGATCGACAACGTGACGGTCCAGTTACCAACTAGGGTAAGCCAGCCATCAACGAAACTAACAACAGGAGCGTACTTCGGGGTGCTCAGCATAGCAGACCAATAATACACGCCTCCTGCAGTTGGAAAGACGGCGCAAATCTCGGCTAGCGAGGCAGCGATGCATAGAGAGATGAGGGAGACGAGTACCCATCCCCAAAGCACCGTAACAGCCTGCCCATTTGTCAAGGTGATGTACAGGGTAGTGGACAGGCCGAATGGTACAGCCATGATGGCGAATGAGAGACCCAGAACGCTCATCATGCTGAGGTTGCGCGGCAGCTCTCCTTTGTAGCCGAGACGGGCGAGCGCCTGATCGGCGTCTTCTTTCTTTCCATGCTCTACATTCATTGTCGCGTTGTGAGTGATGATGGAGCAGGTCGTCCGAAGAAGTGAGATGTTGTAAACTGATAGAAAATCGGGAAATGTTGGACACTTTGAGGCCAGAAAGAAACCTCCAAAGCCGCCAGTCTTGGTGTACAAAGGAACCAAAACACAACCAAGGGCACTGATACTTCTCCTTCAATAATGACGAGAGGGAAAAAAAAGTTCGTCAGAAGCGCACGCTCGGAAATCAAGGAACTCGCTTGTTGCTCGAGCCCGCAACAAAACACACAAAATGCGGAGGAGGGGCGCAGATCGACCCTCGCTTCTCCGTATCAAGCTAGCATGATCCGGGGTGCGCGAAAGTGGCTTGGATTTCGCAGGTTCTCGTTGCGTCACGCTGCAGACTGACGCTTGAACTGCTTGGGGTCTTGTGCAAGGTGACAGATGCCAAGGGAATTCGAGAACAAGAAGGCGGTTTCTAGTCGCGGATAGTTAGTTCTTAAAAGATTCTAGAAAACACATGCACTGATATTCTCGTTGAGGCAGATACAAAAACGAGTTGAGAGCCCTAACCCCCCCGCACGATAAGAATGGGATGACCTTCTACATACACATTAGCCTCAATGTCATTCTCTGGCAGGACAAGTATTTATTGATAATAGCCCCACCTTCGAGATAACTCGTTGACCGGCATCTAGTGGTCTGGCCTCTGAAGGACCTCGTCATGTGGGAAATACGAGACGCCGCGACAAAGGGACCACTTCCCTTTTGGGCACAGATGCGCATCTAGACCCTGCTTTGACTGTCGTGTAATCTTAACAATGTTACCCTGACTCGGACTGAAAAAGGTAAGGTCAACATAAGCGTCACCATGTGTATGTTCCAATGGCTGCTTAATAAAAGTCTCCTGCTCCCTGAGCTACGGCAATACTGCACTGGGCTCCCAATGATAATCCTCCATAGGTGACTTGAGGTATCGCCTCGGCAAACAACAGCACTCTTCGTCAAGGAAGCTATCAATCGCAATCCGTGATCTGACAAAAAAAAAACAATACATTTCTCATTGGCGAGGCGTGTCAGCCTCCCAGTTTACAGGTCCCTACATCCATCCGCTTCAGAGTGGCGGTTCCGGTTTCTCAATCTCGCGATAGAAGAGAATGAAGCCAGTCATTCTTCCAGGTCCCTATAAAGCAACAGAGTTAATGACTGAGAAAAAAGGACGTTGGGTGCCTCCAGCATCTACTCACTTGGCCGTTTGTCTCGGTGTCAAACGCGACAGCAATGCCAGCTAATCGTTCCCCCTCTAAAGGCCGAGACATGTACCAATTCTCGGAATCCGGCTCGCCTTCGCCAAAGATGACGACTTGGCCTTTGTTCGTCTTCCACTATCGCCAGGTCAGCCAGCTATCTTCAAGAACCACACTCGCCCTGTTACGTACCAATATCCCTGCAGCAAAGTCTTCGCCCAGTACCCCAATTTCGGTGATGACTTCACCATTCCGGCTATCGAGTGCCAAGCGGTTTACTTCGTGCTCTGGCCACTCCACGGGTTTTCCGCGGTCGTCTCCTTGAGGTCCTCCACCCAAATGCCATGTCAGATTCTCATCACTCATCCAAGATGCAGTCTGTATCTCATTCAGACCAACCCCGACATCACCGCCGGCGATGTGAGCAGTTATACCATGCAAATATCGCCACTCGCCCACCTCTCTCCCCCAAATCTGTGTCTCAAATGGTTCGAGGCCTTCCTCCGGAGCCATGTTTTCCAACCCACGAGGATAGAGGGCGACAGCTCTGGCTTTGTCGAGTAGCCAACCGGACGGTTTAGCAGGCATCGAGAAGATCCTCTCTGCTAATGGCCGTGGTGATAGGGCTTCAACGGGGCTGTCTGGACCCCGGCACTCAAGAATCCCCAGTCTCGTAATCGTGCCATCCTGCATCACCAATGGTCAGCAGTGTCCATCCTCGAGAAGAGTTGAGCCTACTTGTTGAATTTGGCCTTCGAGGCCAACTAAGCAGTAGCCCTGTGAGACAACCAAAGACCTGAATCCCAGCTCAGTCTTCGTGTCGCCAAGCCGAATCGGGTACCCGCGCCGCAAGAAAATCTGCAAACAAGAATCAGTATCCGGGAACTCTTGTAAGGCGCCCCGAAGGTTTATACTCACCGTGATGCCTTGCACTGCAATGGCTGGTTGTCCCTGTATATCAGATCTGGCTCCAAGATGCAGTAACAGTCGAATTATCCAATCCGCCGCCTCTATCCGAGCAGCCACTCTGGTTCCTGACATTCCATTCCCAGTGCCAAATATCCGTTGATTTCCGCCGATGGATAGACCGATTCCTCTCAAGCTCCCAGCAACACTCCAGTATGTCTCCAGGACAGCGGGAGACTTATCAATCTCGGTCCAGTTGTATACCCAGAATGATTGCTGCATCCTCTCGTTTCGGGCCAGGTCTGTAGGGGAAACCTTCACAGTCAGAGAAGACCTCGATCGTTCGGGAATCCTTGGGTCCATCTCGGTTGTGTCTTGCCACCCTGCGACCTCGCTGTACTTGGTCGCAATCTCAACGCTCGCCTCCCAGATTCGCCTACGGTTGGCTATGGCCATGAAAGGCGGCTCGACTCCGAATCGGGGAAACGTATGGCGCTTCAGCCAAGTGTATACTTTCCTATAACCTAGCTGACCCGTGGGGTCTTCGAGGCGGTCATCTAAGTCCCACAACCAGGGCATTTCGACGGTAATGCGGCGTTTCCAAAATCGATCGTCGGAAGTAGCATGATAAAACAGGCGAGATACCCCGATGACTGCTGATACGGCTTCCACCGGCAAGTAGTAAGAAATATCGCGAATCAGATGCATCGGTAAGCGGGAGAATGTATCATTACCTGATTCTGACGGGCCAACGGCACGTCTGTCCGGCAGCGGCTGGAAAAGACCTGACTCAATGTTGTCATCTAGGGCGTCGTAGAAGTCCTCAACCTCGTTAGGGTCTGTGACGACCAACTAGAGGTTTAAATCAACATATAGATCGGAAAATCGCAGGCCATCTCATACCTCTTCTCCAGAAGCTGGAAACCAGTCTACATAACAAGGATCGATAGGGTTATAGTCAACATTGAGGTAGGCTGAGTTTTCCCTGATCAAGAGAGCCATGGTTTCATAGAGTGCCACCCGCTCAGCAGACTCGACATTCATAATCGATTTTATGACCCTCTCCAGAATTTCGTAACATCGGTCGTGGAACGGAAGTGCCGACATTTCGTTGCCCCCGACGGGACCGTAGCTGCTGGGGTTAAATCAGATGCCAGGACTGGGGGGGAAGACATCATACCCCTGAACGTTCGTTTGCGTAGGTAGGTTCGGTTCTTTACCCATGGGCCATACTTCCAGGCAGGGCGATTGCTGAACTGTTAACAAAGTCCTGCCATGCAAGGGAAGAAGAGGACTTACAGCGAGTCTATCATGCTCGGCAGTGGCGACAAAGACTCTTCCGTATGTAAGCACAAGGACGATCAGTCCATCAACATGTTGTCAGCTTACCTGTTTCTTGGGTTTTCGCACGGGTTGAAGCCTATACAGGCCACATCCTCAAGCCATTCCATACTCTCCTCACTCACAAGACCGGGGTCAAAACTGAGGTCTTCAGCATCCATATTGGGCTCACTTATTACCCATTCACCCTCTTCTGTCTCTGAGCTGTCTGTAGCTGGGTCGTATTCGCTCCCGCTATCAGCGCTGTTGGTCTCCCACCTTCGCAGCTTCCGTACACGCGAACGGCGGTATCGAAGAGCACGGGGTTGGGTGGACCCTATTGGGGACAGGGCATCCAGAAGAGAACCGCAAATGGTACACAAACAGTGATGCTCCCGCATCCTGAAGGATTTCGCGGGTGATGGGTTGTTGTTGAAGAGAAGATCAAGGCTGATGCGAGAGGCAGGTGTCGTTCTACGCCAGAAGGAAGCCTAAAAAGGAAGACAAACAAACTGAGTGGGGCAAAAATGTGATTCCGCCCGGGCTCGAACCGGGGACCTTCTCGGTGTTAACGAGATGCCATAACCAGCTAGACCACGGAACCCACTTGATGCTTGGGAGCAATCAGATCGGCTTCATTTGGGCGGGCGTGAGAAGTCGGTGTCGAATGTTCCCGACCCTGAAGACATCAAGAAAGTGGAGGTAATTGTTATCGAAGCATCGGATCATCGTAGAGCAGTACTCCTGATTCCTCCATACAGTTGGTTCTGTGTATATTTGCGGGTAGACAGCGCCTGTTTCGCGACAAAGGTGATAGATTGGGCATCAGCCGTGATGAATTACAATTCTCTGACACAATATCAACATCGCTAACGTACAAGACACTTTAAACACCATTAACATGATCCGTCTCAACCCTCTCGCTGCGGGACTGGATACTCCGCTGCGAGGGATTCCCCTTAGCCGCTAGTAGCGACTCCAACAATGAGCCAATCTCTGGGTATATGCGCTCTATACTCGCGAGCCCTTCCGGTCCCAACTGGACCACGACCCCAAACATGCGCGCCAGGCGCGCTGCTTCGGTGCCACGAGTCACCGCTGATTGGAGGTTTTGGATATCCGATTCGAGTCCGTCCGAGCTCTTCTCCGCCGTCGACAGATCGTCTGTCGCACGCTTCAACTCCTCCGTCTTGGCGTTGATCGCCGTCTCCTGCTTCTTGACCTCCTCGGTCTTCGCCGCCCTCCGCGAATCGTAGCTCCGGATTGCTTGGGCAATCTCGGGTGGCAGAGACATGTTGTTCTCCTGAAGCGCGTGTAGTTGAGGCGCGAGCGCGTCCTGCTGTGCCGTCTCCTCGAGCAGTCGCCTTAGCGTGTCTCGCGAGCCGGCAATTTCGCCCTCGATGCCCTGAACTCGATCCTGGCAGGACCGGAGCTTGCTCATTGCTTCCTGGTGTGTGGTTCGGTGGGGGAATATTTCTTTCTGCGCAATGGCGAGCGAAGCACGTATCGTTCGAACGTGACCGTCAATAGCGGAGAGGAAAGCGTTTGTTGCGGGTTGTAGCGCTTCCTGTAGGTTGTCCGCGTCTAGGGAACGCGTTGCATTGGACTACGGCAAACGGAAGTGTGAGAAACTGTCTAGATGTTGGAAAATATGAGGAAACTAACCGAGCTGCTGGTCCCAAATGAAGGTGTCATTTGAAACGTTGCCATGGGGGAGCTAAACATCATCAAGCTCTGGGCAGCCGACAATCGAGAACCCTCTGGCGAACTGTGACGAATGCGTTTTTCAATCGGGCTTGAGATTGCCGTGTTGGGCCGCTTCAGGCTCTTGACGCTTCTTGGGATGGGGGGAGAAGGGGGAAACTCCGAGGCGACGGTGATGGACGACGCCATGTTTTCTTCGCTGTCGTTGGAGGATGATGTGAGGCGACGGGATCGGGATGGGTCGGTTGGGGAGTCTGGAGCGCTATAGTTTGCAGTCCGACGTCGTCGCCCTGATCGCCGTTCCGAGGCAGTGCCATCATCGCCAGTGTCGTCTTGTCCATCGCGAGTCGGGGATTGTGGGAGCGTTCGCACGAATCGCTTCTTCGCGGCGTGGACATCCTGGGCCATCAGTTTCCCTGCGTATGACGGCTTCCTGTCGCGCGCCAAAGACTTTCTCAACTCTGCTCGTAGGTCTTCCAGTGAATCGCCTGGGTTTCTCGCGACGTGATCGGCGACCAGTGCAAGATCCTCCAACAGGTTTATTGCCCACATCTTTGGAGGAGCCTCTGGCACGATATCCCACGGCCAGACACCCATAGCCTTGTAAATTCGACGAGCGGCTCGAGCTCCGCGCGTTTGGAGATAGGTTCCGTGGGGTTCTGGGATGCGAATGGCGTCGATGTTGTCGGCGGTGATTCCATCAGACTCAGCGGTCGGAGGCGGCGCGTTGGGCTTGGTCGACGGCATCGCGTCTGAGCGGGTATTTGACTAGTTCATATACAATATCCGAGTTTCTGTATCGTAGAGCAGTCTTTCGCACGGAGCGATAGGCCGTGTCGTCGATGTCCCGACCGCGGACATGAGCCGGGCTGGCTGGTGGGTTGTAAACAAGGACCTTGTAGAAGATCCCAGCCACATCATATGGAGCGAGTCGATGGGCTTCTTCAGAACCAACCCAAGCTGCTTATTCTCATGTGAGGTCACGTGAGACCACAGTCCTCCCCGCAGTCATGATACTGTTTGCAGTCTATTCGCTGTGTCTCTCGTAGTATTTAGCCCATTGAAGGCTCATATGAGTTCCTGTGATTGAGTTCCCTGTATTTAGAGAGACTAGGAGCGCTTCTGAGGGGGTGACGTTGGTTAAAATGCGCGTCCAAGTCATTATGGCTAATCGTCAACGGAGTGCCAACGAACGAGACGAGGCACAGTGCGCAATAACCGCCCCCCAAACCACTGGAAAAGCCGTGCGACAGGGGAACATTCCTCAGGGCTAGGTATCTGTGAGCGGCACGGCAGTTGTTACTATCTAGAGTGCATTGCTCAAAAAAATAAATGCGAGTTGCTGAATAGTATTGTGATATATCATTACGGCATAGCCAGCACCTCCCTCAACTCCTGTGATGATCTGTGTTGCCGTGTCGATGAGTCTTAGGTTGGCTTTGTACAGTGCTTAGAGGAAGCCGAACTGTTCAACAGCTCGCTCTTTGCTTTTGCCTGCTGGGGTCTCCTCATTTGCGACGACATTAAGCGATGATTGAGATGAACATGAGAATATCGAGACCAAAGATTGAATCAAGAAAATTTTTGAATGGAGATAAACTATTCTATATGCTCGAACGATTGCTTGAAATGGATTGCCCATGAATCCTGTCGTTATCTGCTCATCATTCGAGATTTTTGCAGGCCGCCAATGATGGGCAGTGATGATGGCCAAGGTACCTGGATAACTGGAATATAACTGACAGCCATAGTTTACGCAGTCAGAACGACATTTTCTGTTTGCTTGTTATGGTTCCGTGGCCATCAATCATTTTCAAAGATGACCCCAGAGAATACCTACGCAGAGCAACCATCATCCTCAAAACATCTGACAAGTCTCAGCCTAAGACTTGTTGACCCGGTTGTAAAATGTCTGCACAGCTTCAGAAAGAAGAGCCTTGACCCTGGACGAGTCCAGTTTCTCCCTCCGATCAAAGGTATACAAGCCATTAACCTCCTGTTCAATATCTGCACTGGAGAATAGTTAGCGGAGAAAAGTCATCGGTCGAGGATCTAGGGGGCTCGAGACTCACAATTGGGTGTAGACGAATGCGCAGCAAATGCCTCCGTCAACAGTTCCCTTAATGAGACGACCAACTCTCTTCAACAAGTCCTCAGAGTTGGTTGCTGTAGTGTAGCCCCAGTCGCGGCTCTTCTCACCATCATCCTCCGGTTCCTTTGCTGGAGCAATGTTGACACCTCCAAACTCCGTGTTCATGACCGGAGCTCCAGGCTTGTGTTGCGCGCCCTCCTCGATGCCGGGGATGGCAGGGACAAACATAGTTCTACCCGCCTTCGGGGCGAGGATAGAGTCTAGATCTGCGCATGTCTTCTCTAGTTCTGGACCATCGCTGTAGTCGTGGAAAGTGGTGAGATCGGTGATGACATGCTCCCAGCCACAGTTGTCGTTAATGCTCCTGGTCTTGTCTAGGTCCCTGTTCAAGAGTCAGTCTCACCATTTTCCCCATCGAAACTGTGCATACGTACTTCGTGAGGTGGTAGAGATGTCGGATATGGTTTCGCTGATCAACGTTGTCCTTCAGAGAGGTGTAGGCCCAGCTCTCGTTAACCGGAGTCCATGTCACAACACACGGTCTGTTGATGATCAATTTCACGGCTTCAGTCCACTCGGCATTGAAGCGCTCGACATATTCTTCACTGAACTGATAGGCATTCGCCATCTCGCCCCAGACCAAATAACCGAGTTTGTCAGCCCAGTAGTAGAACAGGGGATCCTCGACCTTTTGGTGCTTCCTGCAACCATTGAGACCCATTTTCTTGGCGAGCTCGATGTCAGTCTTGACGCTCTCCGGAGTTGGAGGGGTCATGAAGGTGTCTGGCCAGTAGCCTTGATCAAGGCATAGAGCCTGGAAGTATGGCTTCCCATTGAGTCTCCAGAGCCCGTCTCCCCTGGTCCAATCGATTGAACGCATACCAGTAGTGGTATTGACCTCATCAATCGTCTTTCCGGTGTCATCCAGAAGCCGGAGAACGAGATCATATAATTGAGGATGTTCAGGAGACCAAAGGGCAACACCGTCGCGCCAACAAGAATCATCATCGAGAGGTGCGTCCTGAAGAACGGACTGGGGCAATCTGGCTCTCTGCTCCTCAGAAAGACGCAAGCTCAGATCCACTGTTGCGAAATCGGTTTCACTGGGCAAGGCTGTCTTCTCGGACTTGGCAACGTGTACGCCCGCGTAACTGGCTTCAAGTTCCACGCTGTAGTTCTTGCCCGCTCTTCTGCCCTTGACATGGACGCTGCTGTGCAGAATACCTGACTCAATATCGTTGGACCTGATGACAGTGCCGGAAGAGCTGTCGGCAATGCGAGCGGCGGGAACAACCTCGAGCCACACAGACTGCCAAATACCGCCTGAAGGGGTGTAAAAGATGCTTTCTGGCTTCGCACCCCAGTACTGCTTTCCTCGGGGCTGCGTGAGGTCATATGCCGAGTCGTACACACGGATGGTCACTCGATGCGTCGAAGACTGCCCTCCCGAAGCGCTGAGGGCATCCGTCACGTCAACTTCGAATGGGACGTGGCCGCCTCGATGGCCCCCGACGTGCTCTCCATTGGCCCAGACTGTGGCTTCATAATCAACCGCACCAAACCTGAGCACGAGTCGATGCCCCTGCTTCTGTTCCTCTGCAGTACGCAAGTCGGTGATGGCACGCTCGTACCACAGGACTTCGTGGACCCCGCGGTCGTTGATGCCAGAAGCCGGGGACTGGAAGACGAAGGGAACCTTGATCTTGGTTTTGGAATTGGTTGTTTCGGAGGTGGACGAGAAGACGTTATTCTCAATCAGAGCCTGAGTATCTCCGACGATGCGCTGAACAACCCCGTCGCTTTCTGCAGACGCTCCTGCGCGGGTGGCTGAAGTGGTCACACTGGTTTTATCAGGAAGACCTGTACGCTGCCAGTTCTCTGAGAGACCTGCGTTGCCGTCGTCGAAAAGGAAGTCCCATTGACCATTGAGCGACTCCCAACGTAGAGGGTTGCGCTCAAAGTCGGGACGGGGGTACGTCATCGTGAGGACTTGTTGTCGTTGTAAGAGTAGAGTGAATCCGAAGTGGAGAGGCGCGATGGTTCGAGAGTTTGTTGGGGGAAGAAAAGGATTGAAACGAATGTGAGAAGTCGACAGCTCTTGGAGGATAGCTAGAAAGTAGCCGACTGTTACGCGCGTTTGCCAGCTGATTGTTGGTGAGGGGTTGAGAGGAGGAGGGGAGCTTTTCTACCCCTCCGTTAGCTGTAGGTACTGGTTAGGGGGAGTGGTGGGGGCTGATCCTATGGTTAGAATTGGGGAGAACTGGACAGCGCAACGTGATTGAACGGGATGGACGTGGGATTCTCATCAAGAGGTACACATCTCACAGGGATTCCAACTGTTAGTTCGGTACCAGCCCCAGTTTTGTTTGCTGAGGCAGAGAAACCTGTGGCATTTAAGCAAATAGCAAGTTGTCAAAGGGTACACCTATTCTGCAAGGGAGTGTTTGCCTTAAGTATTAGCCTACCAGGATTTCCCAATGAGGTCATCCTTTGCAAGTTTGAAACACAACACTTTTGGCAAAATCCTACGCGTCGTCACAGGAGTTTCGGAAATATCTTCTCCCGCTCATACTATAGATAAGACCAACGCGGACATGAGAATCAATAGGAAAGGTTAGCTGATTTACGGGATTCTTTGGGATGGTGTTGTGAAAGTTGGCTCAAAACTGGATCAAAGCATGAGAGTGTGAAGTTGGCAAACACAGGTATGATCATGGACGTTCTTTATCAGAACACAACACAACTACTTTCAAAATTATCCTCCTCGGCAATTCATCGCACTCATTTCAACGCAGAAAGTCCTATTGAAACAGAGGCCCAGATACTCGAAAGACCCGTCATGACCCCATAGGATTTTTCCTAGACTCAAGGAAGGCATATGTTGAGTTGCAATGCTAGTAATGACTTGACCATGATTCGGAAACAGAATCCAACATACCACCCTCCAGTGGTCTCAGGGGGAAATGAGACGATAACTCATTCATTCACCCCTTACGCCCGCATCTATCCGGTACCTCAGACATCCCGCAGCAAGAGATCCTCCTCTACCGCCGTTATTGCCTATTGCAACCTCATATTAGCTCCCATACCAAGGAAAACAACAAGAAGAATTGGAAATAAAACTTACACTCCTTCCATGCCCTATGGAACATTTCCTCACAAGTCACTCCATTCTTTTCCAGCGGATGAGCGACATACTGCAAATCATGGTTGGTAGTGCAGCTATCAATCCACCAAACCGAAAAATTGAACCTGAGTTTAGTTTTCTTGTCTTGAATATGTTCGCCGTTTTCCTTGGATGTGCCTTGTTGGAATTCCGCTTCAGTCTGCGTCACACAAAACTCGGCCGCTGCGCGCTTGACGGCACCCTCGGTGACGTCTTTCTCCTTGTAGGAATATTTGGTATTGCATGCGATATCCTGGACCTCAAACTTGACCGGCGTGGTTGTTGGCTCTGCAGATTTTGTTGAACTCGTACGGAGTGTTGTTGGCGTGGCTGATGATGTTGATGCATCGTCGCCATCGCCGTCATCGCTGTCGTCGTCAAGTGTGGCTGGCCGTCGACAGACATTTGCGGACTCATCGTCTCGGCGGAAGGGCATACTGGTGCTCCATGGGCATGCGAACTTGGGCACCTTGACACCGTTCCATATTCCGGGACATTCAACGGCTTCCTTTCTCGGGTCAGGTCGTATCCATGACAACTTGTTCACAATGTAATCCTTCACGCCTTGAGGAGTCGTATCAATCTTGATTTTGCCAATCTGGGCGAGTTTGAGGACGTAGGCCGCAAGTCCGGCAGTCATTGCCGTACCTATAAGGAGGTCAGTCTTTACAGCACAGGTCGAGGGCAGAGAGGGGCCTGGTAAATATCTTACTGCATGACGTCCCTCTGGTCGTCTTGAAATATTCGCCAGATTCCCAAAGACCCTTGTTGGCCTCAGCACCTCGGAGCTCTGCTGCCGGCGCGATGACATGCGGCAGTCCTTTAGATGCATCTCTGTTGCCATACGCAGCACCAAAGTCACCCTTGTTCACAATAAGTCCGCCCACCACGATGAGCTCTCTCAAGGGTGAGTCGTGAATGTTACCAAAATTAGCAGGCCAGCCGTCAAGGGTGGACTAGATGTGAAAGGATGATTAGTTTAGGGTCATCCTGAATCATCTCCAATCATTCTGAGTGATGCCAAAACTTACCATGCCCTCGTTGCCCGTTCCAGTGACTGGTAAAGCTCCTTTCGAGATTTGGTTCGCCAAGAGCTGTCGCATTCTGCCGACATATCCAGCAGATTCATCGACCCCGTTTCTCATGAATCGATGCCGTCGGAAATGGATAGACATTGAAACGATTGCACTTGTCGTGCTCCCATCGCCTTCCAGATCGTCGTTGACTCGACTTATGCCCTCGAGGTAATCCTCATTTGGAGTCGCCTGGCCACCCTTGCTCACGCTCGGAACCCGTACGATAACGACGCGAGCATCTTTACACACGCCCAATGTTTTACCGGTGATGAAACCGAGCATTGAAGTGCCGTGTGAAGAAGAGTCGTCTTCGGGATTTTTCCCATCCTTTTGGTCGACGTCGACTCCCGCGTGGAGCCATCTCGCATTTTTCGCGATGGTATCCTTGAATTCCTAGAAAGATTTTCAGCTTGTAGAGAACCGTATTGATTGTCTTGATCTTACGGGATGGTCTAGCTGTGCGCCTGTATCTATCATGTATATCGGCACGCTGTTACAACCTATGGCGTTCTTCTCGAAGTAGTAGCGCTCTTTGTAGTCTTCCATGTTTTTGCCTTCTTTTTGCGAAATAAACACAAGATGTTCCGGAGCGTCTCGCTGATACCTAACCTCGATGGATGGATCGGACTCTGCGTCTTTTCCGGCTAGAGTGTAAATCGACGCTACCTATGACTCGTCAGAACTATCGAAATAGTATGAAGTTGGATATATGGAGCCAGAGTTCATGATATATATGTTCCACTTACTTCGGCCGCCATGCTACGACGGATTTCGCCTGCTTGGCTATGTGTCAGATGGACAGTCCAGAAATTTATGCCCATGGTTTTGGTTTGGGAGATGTAGATTGAATCTCGCTCTGCGTATTCGAGGATCTTGTTTGTAATTCTCTCCGTTTGCTCATCATTAGTTCCATCTTTGGCGTAGACGACATATCGTACTTTGATCTCGCACGAATCACGGGTCACAAGGCCAGTGCCGGTGGGTTCCTCGCAAGAGAAGGTCGTTGCTGTCACGTCACAACCAGTCTCCATAGAGGTGCTTGTGGCGGTACAATCATCCCCAGTATCGCAAGTAACCCAAACGTTCGTGACCGTTCGAACGGGGCACGATGCGGTAGTTGTCCCAGTTATATCGTGGTCATCGACATTGCATCCTAGGACCGTAGCACAGGTCGAGTGAACCCTAGTAGCCGTGGTGATGGTGGCTTCTTGAGAAACCGAGACATCGTACGCGGTCTTTGTGACACACATAGATGCTGACTTTGTCTCGCATTGGTTGGGTTTTGGCGGGTATGTGGGCTTGTGGTCAGTCCCGATCCTGTAGGTTCACGTCAATAGCGGTTACTGATATCTCGCAGAATCAACCACGCAACGAGGTCTCTTACGTTAGTCTGGGCCATGGCGGAATGGACTTGAACTTCACACCGGGAGGGGGCTTGAGTCCTGGAGGTGGACCACTGTAGGAGTATAATCAGCCAAACGAAGCCTCTTCAACAATTACCTCGCTCGAAATGGGCCGAAAAGCATCATGAATGGTCACATACGTTGGATACACTCCAGGCGGTATAACAAAACCCCATCCACCGATTTTGATATCGTCATCGTCAATACAGCTCTATAAGAAACAGTCAGCCAAACGTGGTCTCGACTTTCAGCAGGCCAACCTACAGAGAAGAACCACGCATTGCAAGGAATCTCGGACCGGTCATCGGTTGCCTTGGGCTCATCGACGGATGTGGAGATAGTCTCAATTGAAACCTCCGGCCAGGAGGAGAATGTTTCCAGAGAAGTTGACTCGTCGTTGTTCGTGGTGACTTGTCGATCAGAACCTGTTGGAAATGCAGTGGACTTTTCGGCATCTGAGGGAGGAGAAAGGGTGATTGTTTTGCCATCCGTTTCTATGGTGGTTGCCTCTGTAACACTCGGAAGAACAACTGTCTCAGTGCCAGTCACCACCACAGATTGGCCAGCAGAATTAGTTGTCGTCTTGGGCGCATCGCCGCTGGGCTTCTGAGATGGAGGAGACACTGTCAGGGTCTTTCCAAGCGTCTCTATAACAGTTGCCTTTGTCACAGTAGGAAGAACGGCCGTCTGCGTACCCACAACTACCACTGCTTCACCAGCCGAGTTGGTGGTCGTCTTTGGCGCATCACCACTAGGCTTTTGAGATGGGGGAAGTACCGTGATTGTCTTTCCGAGCGTTTCCAAGACAGTTTCCTGTGTCACAGTTGGAAGAACAACTGTATCCTCCCCAACAACAACCACTGCATCACCGGCGGAGTTAGTGGTTGTCTTGGGCTCATCACCGGTGGGTTGTTCAGATGGAGGAAGTACTGTGATGGTGTGGCCTCCAGTGGTTATGACAGTGGACTTTGAAACGGATGGGAGAGGGATAGAGCTTGTGCCGATGACAACGATAACTTGGCCGGCCTCGTTCGTGGTGGTGCTAACATCATTGTTGCCGTCTCGATCTGTGGGGGAGCCTGTGGGAGAACCGGTAGGGGAAGCCGACTGTTGTGTGCCGGTTGGGTCCAACCCAGAAGTTGCACCGCTGCCAGGATCAACAATGACAGTAGAAGACACGACTTCGCCATCGCCCTTAGTAGTGGTCAAGACCTTTTCGCAGCTCCCATAGGGGTTGCAGGTGCTGTCTGAAGGACAGCAACCGTAGAGGCAACAGACAGTGCCTTGAAAACAGTACAGCAGTTAGCTTTCCGTGTCTGTGTCCGTTGACAGAGGTTTGTTACCTGGTCCGCAAAGGTTGTGTTGTCCGTTGGGCGTCTCGCAACAGGTTTGTCCATATGCGTCTGAACCGCAACGGTCCTGACACCAGTACTCGCCCATGCCGCATTGCGCAGGTGCTGGGTCAAAGACAGCATCAGCATGGTGAAGAAGATTCAAGAATGAAAGGCTGCTCAAAAGAGCAGAAGAAAGAGAAGGCCTCATCATTTTGGTGACAATTGGCAGTTCTCCTTGGGCGCGACTTGTGGATTGGCTTCAAAATTCGAATTCTACGAAGGACTCGGACTCTATTTGTACTCTCACCAAAATGTCTGTATGTAACTTTGAAGCCGTCTTTGGCTTCTATCCTTGACGCTTAATTCCATCCGTCCTGTGCGCTCAGCACCGGCATCTTCAGAAGGATTCAGGCCGTGTCAGAGGCTTATTGAGAGCTGGGCTACCCAGTGCAGGCTGGCTCTCCAGTTCTTTTCCAAGAACGCCCCTGCTAGCATTAGAGAAGTCCGAGCGATGTTCACAGACGACTTCCGTTGCCAGTATGCCTTGTCAGGATCGAGAATATGCCTTATCGAAAGGTACAGCCTGATCCTTCTATAGCAGGACCCCCGCGGCTTCAGAAGCAATCATACAATTACTCTTGCATACACGAACTCCACTAAAGGATGCGTCCGCATATGGATTCAGCTGCGACTTGCTGGTGTCACTCGACTGCCCCCGGCTTGAAGAAAATGGTACTCAAATTATCGTTGCAAAGTATCATGGAAACGTATTGGAGCAATAGTCTCTAGCCCCTTACAGTTCTTGCTTCTGTCTACGATGCGAGCTTTCTCTGAACTAATGTGGCCGCCAATTGTTTGAGTGAGATGGCATCACATCCATCTCCAGTCATCGCAGACACTTCGTAAAACTGAGCCCCGATCTTCTTACTGAATTCAATCCCCTCATTTTCTGTGACTTCACGATGTTCTTGCGGCTTATCCATCTTGTTTGAAACCACTAGCCATGGCGCTTTTGGGAAAATCTGCTCGATCGATCTGGTGACGTTTGGTCTTGAGCGTTGCGTAGACATTCTCGTGATTCCACAAGTCAAGGCCCCAACGAACCCCCTTTGGGACTCGGGAAGCTCCTGCGTTTCTGAGGTTTGCAACGCTGTGCTGGCTCGCTGATATAAGACGTCCATGTCCATAAAGCTGGAACGGCTTGCAACATCGTACACCAAGACATAGCCATCACTGGTCCGTACCATGTAATTGAAGAAAATCTCGCAATCCAAAGAGATTGGTAGTACGATAAACTCAATCAGGACGGTGCGTTCGCCAATGGCGAGCTTGGTGGTTCGAGAATAGTTCTCAACTGGGTGCTCATCTTGTGGAACACGCCGGTGGCAGAGCTATTTCCGTATGTAAGTAAGTCTGGGTTGATACTAAGCTGAAGGAAGAGCAGTAACAGAGAAATAACCACCACATTGACGTACCCTGTCAGAGAGGCTTAGCCTTCCCACTCCCGAGCTCCCGATAACAACCACCTTGAACCTCATCAGGCCTTGTCCACCCCGCTTCGGCATTTCGATCAAGTCTGTGTGTTGGTTTCTCAAAGGATGAGCTGGGGCTGTGTTGTGTCTGGCCTCAAGCAGCCATCCAGTGCAGGTAATCGCCGACGACTGGCGGCTCTCAAGACAGTTTTGGATTAAGAGAATTTAAGCAAGGAGTCTGAGTGGCTTCTTGTATATTCCAGCCCCCGTCGCACAGAAACAGCAGCACAGGGATGACCATGTCCTATCTAAGCCACCAGCCGATCAGGCCGACGGAGGATTTGGTAAGCAAGAGGAACCGCAGGATTGTCTTCCCGCGATTCGGCCTCTTCCTTTTCTGGTAAAATGGTCCGGTTATCTGCACTAGATCCAAGCTTCTTGATCATCAGTTTGTCCCAGTCTTTCGAGTAGGACGTGACTTTCGCAGGATCAGTGAGCCGCTGCAATGTGCGGTCTCATGTGCTTCTCCCAGGATCCAAGCAACTCAGGGCTGTATTTAGTAGGAATATCACAGCCATACAAGTTCAGATGAAAAATCGACGAAAGACGGCCCTAAATACCTACTACGGCGAAGGAGTCTGCAGATGCGGGTAATGCATGCAGTGTGCGACCCAAGCCTCTACGACCAGGAGCGGGTTCGGCAACTTCCTGAAAGGTGGTTGTCACAGAACAGTTAATGGCTCTATCAAATCTAGGGGTGATTAAATACATAGTGCCGGGTAGGAACGTTGCTGTTTCTCAATGCATGACTGCTTGGGCACTGAAGCTCAACATTGTCAACATCAAACATCGACGTCTAAGGGATATCACGTCCGTTCCGCCGGTGCATGTGTACCAAGGGATGATGTGAGAAGAACAAAAAACTCCCCGACTCGGGATTTGGTTGACGGGTATCACACGAATAGTAGATATCAGGTTGGACATTACCAGAAGGATACCACGAAGGGACGCCAGGACAAGAATAAAATCTCCGAGATTACCCTGTAGTCATGCATGTTTGCGACAGTCACAGAGAAGAAGAGCCTGGGTGGATGCGTATGACGACCCTTTCTTCAAGGATATAACTAAAAATTACTCTATGAGACACAGGACGTTTCCTGCCGTAGGTCTACTTTTAAAAAACAAACTGGTATCACTTAACAACTTGACCCCCAACCCAACCGACCCCGAATTACTCCTTCACATGGTTTGAGCCGCCAGACGAGTCGCTAACCCTCCGGATAGTCTTCCAAGCGCTAAGACTCTTCTCGGTAAACCCACCAGTCGATTCTAGGAGCGAGTTGCGGCCAAAGTTGAGCGTACCCAGGCTCGGCGACGGACTCGGCGTCGCGGCTTCAATCTTGGTGTGCACGCCGAACAGTCCGCCATCGAAGGGGTTCACTCTTCCGCCGCTGCTGCCGCTACTACCGACGCGTTGCTGGCCATCGTCGTTGTTCGCTCTTCTCCTCCTCCAGAAGAAAAAGAAGACGGCAGCTCCGGCGACAAGCAGGACACCACCAGCGGCACCTCCAACACCAATGCCGGCTTTCGCGCCGGCGGACAGCCCGCCCGAGCTGCTGGAGCTCCCTTCATCATCCTCGGAGTCGTCACCGCTTGAACCACCACTGCCGCTCTCTCCAGCACTGTCCGCGTCACCGTCCGAATCCCCGTCAGCTTCCGGGGTGGCTGTGGTATAATCGTCGGGGTCTCCTTCGGTGTCCTCGATGCCGCCAGTGCTTGACTTCCGGTCCTTCTTCTTGTGGTCTCCTACGCAGGAGTACTTGCCCTTGACAATCTTCTCGATGTTCGCGTCGAACCAGCTGCAGTCCATGGACTCGTCGCCAGAAACCTTGAAGTCTCCAGTCACTTCCTTGAGACCGAAGAATTCGACATTCGTGAAGCTGCCCTTCATGGAAATTGTACCAGCAGACTCGAGCGCGTTAGCGGTCACGTTCGTAAGCTTGTCGTTGCCCTTGACGGTGATATCTTCCACCTCCTTCGCTCGAGGCAGTGCAAACGTGGTCAGAGAAGGGTTGTCTTCGACAGTAATACCACCATCGAGGGTTTTTAGAAGAGGCATGATGAGCTCGTCCAGAGCCGTGTATTGAAACGAAAGAGTGCCCTTGACGCTCTGTAAAGAAGAAAACTCCACCTTGCTGATGCCCTCGAAGGCGGAAGTTGATGTCGTGTTGTGATTGCCCAGAGATGAAAGCTTGGGCAAGAAGACCTTGGGCCCGTCGCCGTTGGATGAAATAGAGATGGTCCCGGCGAATTCCAGTGCGGATAGCTGTACCTTGGTCAATGCCGAGTTCTTGAATACGTTGATGTCGCCCTTGACAGTCTTGAGCTTGGGGAACGACATCTTTTCCAAGGACGGATTCTCTTGGATGCTGAAGGCCTTTTCAACCGTGGTCAATGACCCCATCTTCAGCACCTTGAGCTCTCCATTTGAGTCGATTGAGAGATCGCCCTTGACGGTGTGCACTCCGTTGAGCTCAATATTCTCGGCCTCGGTATCGGCAACTCTCATCATGGATCCAACAGTAAGGTCCGCTTCGTGCTTCACGGAGAGCTTCGCGATCGGGCCTCCAATGACATAGTTCTTTCCCACTTCCTCCAACGCGGGGAAAGACACGTCGAGTTCGTCGACAGTTCCGGACGATTCGGTGTTGAATATGGTAAGCTCGCCATCGATAGACTTCAGGCTGGAGGCCGAAACGATACTCTTCTCGAGCTTGGGATGCGGGTAGATGACGAAATCTCCAGTGAGGGAACGGACGTCGCCCAAGTCGACGGAAGCCTTGCTCGATGACCAGGCGGAGGGTTTGTCGTTGAAAAGAACGGATAATGAGCCGTCGATGTCCTTGCAAGAGGAGATGCTTTCGCTACCGTCAGGTGTTTTAATAATCGTGTAGTTTGAAGAAATGTTGCAGTCTAACGAGGAGATTAGCCATAAAAGACGCGATGCTCACGCGACTAACAAACGAACCAGCTGATACGAGATGTCCTGGAAGGAGGAATAACGCCGCCACGAAGGCGGCGCGTCTTGTCGGAGCCATGGATGACTCTTTGCCCCCCATTTAGCTCCCTGCGAGCTAGAATGAAGTTGTTCAGACGGCCCAAGAGTCAAGAGTCAAGGGGACCAGGCCTTCTTTTATTCATCTCACGTCCAGCTTCCCTCCCCCCCTGGCCCTCAAATTACCACCAGCTGGGTCGCTTGGGGCATGCAGGACACTAGCTCACGCCACCACGGGGCACTAAAAGGGGCGCCGTCCGGTGAGAGCGACGAGAGAACGCCCTGGCCGCTGGAACCATGTCGAGTTGGGGGGGCTTTTCCGAGTATGGTTACTCTGTAATTACAGCACCGCAGACTCTGCGGAGCAGAAACACGGGGTCCCAGCGTCCGAAGATGCCGGTTCTCGAAGCTCATCAACGTGATGTCTCGGTATTTGATGCAGAGAGAGGGAGAGAGCTGTTGGTCATTATAGCACGTGGCGAGAGGAGGTCTTGTTTCAACTGGTGCAGCGAGAACAGTTGAGGCACAAGACATTTGATCCGGCGAAACCCTAGAAGGTCAGGAACATATCCCCGTATCCGTAGGCACTCCCTGCTCCGTAGAGGCCGGGTTATCGGGAGGGATTGTGTTTCAAGTGTTGTGCATACGCGGATTCGTTAATTTGTGTCGCATTGTCCAGAGGCACGCCACCAATATGCCTCGATTGTGCTCGGCCCAAAGCGCATTGACAGCTCCTTCAGCAGAAATGCTTGGACTGTTGAGATGATTCTATTCTGTCATCTGCCTTGATTCCTTTCTCTATTTTTATCATAGGGGACCTGTCTGTCCCGTCTGATTGAAGATCGTCAGTCTGTGCTGAATTGCGGAAGCATTATCCCCATGTTCAGGTTCCGTACGGAATATTCTTTCTGCACAACATGCTTGTTTTATGGACCAGCATTTCTTTCTTTTCTTTCTTTTCTTTTTTTCTTTTTCTTCGCACGATGGAACGTCCCAGTCGAGGCGAGTCTGGACTTGGTCGTGGAGAGATTGTTGCTGCTGTCGCGCTGGTTGACAGGGCTTATTGAGGGATTTGTCAGCCCGCAGCCCGGCTTCACTCCTGCTAGTCCCATCGTTTGTATTAAAAAGGTACGGAGGAGGGCAACGAGAATTATTCCTGAGCCATACATCAAGCCTACGGATATTCTATCTGCAGTTATTCGTGGTTCCGACCAAAAGACATGCATGATCATCGTGGCAGGCTCCAAATTGCGCGGACATGATGACCCACTATTCGCTTTTTGCCTAGATGCCTTATAAGAATAATCACTTATTTTATTATACCCACAACCCCGTTAAATGGGTATTACTCCCGGGATAGGTACGTAATCAGCGACAGGTTGCTTCAGCGTCTTCACTTCTCATCTGTTCCGTTGACGAGGTACACTTGAGTCACGTTCACAACCACAAGCCATGGACGCCTTTGGGTTTTCTCAACCCTTTGCCCAGGGATTCCTGGCGGGCATTGGTTGCACCTTTGTCTTGATCATTATACTCTCCGTCACCGTCTTCCGCATGAGTGACCTTTATGGCCTTGGACACTGGAAACTGAACCTCCACACTCCTCTGAAATCCATGTGGATGAATGTAGGCTACTGGTAAGTATCATGCCCAAACTTCCTCTGTTCATTTCCAGATGCAAAAAACCTAACCCTAGGTACGATATGTAGGAAAATTGGTTGACACCCAGGCAGGAAAAACTCACAGGGCCAGCCTGTCGAGAAATTCGAAGAAGCATGTCGCGGTCTCCTGAGAGAAATCGTCACTATGCCCGGAGCCTTGGACAAAGGCCCCGATAGACAAACACCACACCCTTTCCTTGCCATCCTAGATCTTGGCTTTGGCTGCGGTGACCAGACATGGGAGCTCGCTTGTCACGCTAGAAGCCTAGGGTGGCCTAGTTTTCAGTATGTCGGACTTACACTCAACGAAGCCCAAGTTCAAACCGCCTACCGAAAGATATATCGCGAAACATCTGGCGCCAATCCCACAATGATCCAGCCCGAAGCCTTTAAGCTCTTCCGCGCCAATGCTGCGAAGCCGGAAACGTGGACTCCAGAGGTGGCCGGCGCGGTGAATTCGCTCGGGGACGAACACGTTACGGATAGATGGCTTCTGGCATTAGATTGCCTCTATCATTTTTCTCCCTCTAGGAAACCCGTTTTCAAGTACGCTGCCAATAACCTCGACGCCCAGGTCATGGCTTTCGATCTTCTACTGAACGAGTCGGCTTCCAAGCGGGATATCTGGCTTGCGAGGGCTATTGGGGTGATGATGGGATGTCCATTGCGAACATTTATGACGGAGACCGAATACCGGGACCAGCTAGCTGAGTGTGGCTATGATAAGAGACTCATCTCGATCCGCGAGATCACGGATGATGTGTTTCCCGGCCTTGTACGATTCTTAGAGAGTCAAGACCGAGCTCTTGGGGAGTATGGAATCTCTCTGGGCGGCTTCAAGTTGGCACAGAGGCTTTTTGAGTGGTTTTACAAGTCTAGGGCCATCAGGGCTGTTATTGTAGTTGCCCGTACGAAGGGAAAAGCTTCTTAGCATTGGTCGCTGGGTTCTGGGGAGAGAAGAAATGGCGAGGCTTGGGGTAGATGATGATTCATATGTTTGGGTTACTCAATCAGCACGTTGCCTGGGGCGTCACGACTCATGAGTGTACAATCGAATGGTCATTTCCAAAGGATGGTACGTCAGGCTTCATTATTTGAATCAAATTGTAAGGGTGCTTGGTACGTAGGCATGACAGGACTGGCTAATGCAATGTCCAGGTTTGTGGCGGAGAGCCGACTCTTTGACCAAAAAGGCCCCCGGTCGAGCATGAGGGAGATATGATTGCCGTAAAAACTAGTTCCAGCAGTAATCCGTGTAAGGTATGAAGATGATGACACGGTGATTTGTGCTCGGTTGCGGGGGATTCGAAATTCGTTGCAAATGCTCAACGCTACAGAATGTCGGTATAAGCCAGCAACATTCGAAGTTATTTAGATACCCTTACCCCCCCTAGAGGCGTAGCTGTTTCCGAGCTGCCACCGTATGATGCAATCCTCTTGACTATCATGAAGAACTTGGTTAGCGTTATTCAACTGGAGACAGTCGGGGACATACACTTCCCCCACGTCATGGGCTCTTTCAGATCTTTCTCAGACTCCTTCCAAAGTCTTGCACACCAGCAGGTCACCAAGAGATCCAGTACCTTCTCATCAAGTACGACTTTGAGAGAAAGCTGTGGCAACCCTTTAAGGCGGCCATCTTTCTCGCGTTCGACTCTGGTTTCATTGGCTACCAAGCGACCACCTTCGTCCCGCCACTGGATATTGCTCTTCCCAGATTTCAGTCGAGCAAGAAGGTCCTTGTCCGCCGTAAAGTGGCCCTTAACCTTGAATGAGGTAGGTCCAATACCTTGGGTCATCTTGACGTCGTGAAATGTGCGCTTCTGGCTAGTCTTGCCTTTGAGGAGGACGTTTCGATCTCCTGAGCTGAAGTCCCCTTCAAAGTCGTAGATATGGTCGAGACGGGATCGTATTTCAGGTTCTGAGCTCGCATCCGCTACCCGGTAGCGAACCTTTTCGATGCCGTAGAGCTTGGCAGACGCGTCGCATGGTGGATTGCTGATGACGTAGAGGATGCGAGATGGAGAATGCGTGGAGTAGATGTTGCTGCCGTCAAGGACAAGAGTCGACAGAGCTTCGAGCGGTTCACAAGGTGCTGTGACTTCATCATATGTCGGGGGGCTACTTGAAGGAGTACCCTCTGAAGCTGTAGCTGTTGAAGTATGATCCATGATTACTGCCTTTTCTTGCACAGAATGCCTATACCGATTGATGGAACTGGGGAACCCACCATCTTTAAGTACTAGCAACCATGAAACAAAACCGTCGGCTCGCTTAACTAGTCGGGCACACCTGGGCTATGCTACCCCAGATTCAACCTTGCATTGGAGCCGGGGCAGGTGTCTATTTCTTCTATTGTGCTTCGAGAACACCTAAAACGCCGATTCCCAGTGACAATTGACAGCTATTTCCAGGCCATACCCGTAAAATTACGTTATTTTCTACGCTTTTCATCTCATGACAGCCTCATGTGACCTTGGTGCCTGAAAGTGCCTCAAAACGGGGCGGGATGACGAACGTCCTCGGCAATGCCGGTCCGAAAATGGCGATATCGTGCGCTCGCCTCTAGTCTTGGCAAGTTCTTGATGACACTAGGGGTTGAGTTTCCCCGACAGAACTTCATGTAATTGGATAATACCGGTTCCCAGTTCATCCCCAAGACCATCATGGCATCTAACGAGGTAGGTCCTTGGACTGAGAGCCAGTAAGATGCAATAAGGTCAATAGCTCTCGTGAAACATCGTACTCTGTTCCTCTTTTAGCCCACCTACAAGATGGCGGTGATGCTGATGAAAGCTCTAAGCGTGACTCTATCAATATTGCTACACAGAATGGGTCGAACGACCCTAGGAGATTTCAAAGTAGACAAACTAGTCCTTGATATTTGAAGTGATGTATTTGGATCGCTTGAGGTAATCCTCCGTTCTAATGTGGACCAGTCTCAGATTCGGGGATATTTGAAGTTACCCTCAATAGGAAAACCATCGTCACAACACGACAAAAGGCATTTGGGATTGGCTTGCATTGCGTGTTTCTAGGCGAGCCTTTAAAACTCATCGGCAGTAACACCGATCCCCCTCTCGTTTGCGAGTCGGAGCAGATGTTGCCCAATCGCAATATCCATGACTCCGACTCCCACACTCTTGTAGATGACGAGTCCATTCTCCAGCCACTTGTCCAGGTCCGCCGTATCCTCTGTATTCTTGGACTTGAAGATCTTTCCAATCTCCAGCATCTTCTCAACAGGAATTTCCGCCTTGACGAGCTCTCCGGCTTCTTGCAGACATCCCTCAAGAGTATCAATGGTAACAAGGCCTCCTTGGTACGCCCAGTCCGAGAAAACACCAGTAGGGTTCACGATCAGCTTGAGTAGCTCCGGGTCAATCTCCTGCATATCTAGTCGGTATGATCCGATGGCTGCAATAAATCGGGCCTTGTTCTGAGCCTTTTCAGAAGTCAAGTATGCGGCCGGGAACAGCGGCTGTGTGCTTGGTGTCGTAAAGAAGAAAACATCTGCATCGACGACCAGGGCCTCAAGAGCGGCTTCGCGGTCACCCTGTTCATCAAAGACCTTGAGGTCGATATGGGAGGGCCAGGGGTTCTGGGGATCGGTCGTGAGTGTCTCGACCAGCTGCTGCGTCCTCTGGGCCGATCGATTGACGATTGTGACCTTTTTGATGTCTCCCCCCCGAAGTAGGACAGCAAGACGGATATGCCAGAGTGCCTGCTTGCCGGCGCCGAACACGACGATGCTTTCGGTGTTGCGACGGAATCGGTACATGAGCATCGAGCCCAGCGAAGTCCGGAAAGCTGTGAGAGCTGCCGCATTCAGGGTGCCAAATGCTTGGCCCGTAGCATCGCAGAGAGTGAGAACACTTTTTAGTCCTGGCGGAGGTCCCGAGCTGCCTGAAGTGCTCGCCGGCTGCTTTGCCGGGGTCGACGGGCTGATGCCAACAATCTTGACGCCAATCGTCTGTTCCGAGGTTGCGGGCATGAAGAGGCTAACTTGACCATCCGGGCGAGTGACGACGGCACGGTGTGGCTGATACTGCACTTCATCGTTGCATGAATATTGAATGAGGGCTTGTTCGAGAGTTTGGACTAGGCCGGTGACGTCTGAAGATGAGAGGTTATTCAGGATGTTCCTGACGTTGGAATCTGACAGGACGGTAAAGGCCATGGTGGATAGATGCCTCCGGGCTTGACACTGAACTAATGATGACGTTGGCGATGTAGTGATGTGATGTGATGCAACAATAGATGCAAACAGTAAATGACATCTAACCTCAAGAAGAGTTGAGATTATCCTTTACAGTAAATATCATTCGTTCATCATCTGGAATTCCCCTCCGAGTTTCGGCACGGGCTGTATCGGCTCTGGAGTGAGGAGTGGGTTCATTTGCGGGGAAGACACCGGAATCAGCTTCCGATTTTTTAATCCTGTCAACTCAAGCTTGAAGAGGGAAGGTTTTGCCGATGCTGTGAGGTTTGTTATCGTAGACATCCAGGTTATTACACCGCTTTCACGGCTTCTGGCCTTATCAATGTGGGAGTTGAAGATGGTTGCTCGGAACTCTTCCCCGATTCAATGCTGATTCTAGAGGTATTTACCTAAAATTGTCTAGGCTTTAGGAGATACTTGGGGATCAATCAGGATCATTCTTTTAGCGATTACTTTAAGATTATTATCTATATTTAGATCTATTAATATTAATCAACGGGCATGTAGTTAGAAAGAGCAGCTATAATGACATATCAAGAGTCTGACAACACTAAATCGTACCACATCAACTTACTCCCTAAATTTCTGTAAAAACCTATTATTATTATTATTAAGGATTCTAAATAATTATAGGAAGATCCTTATACCTTACATCTTGATTATTTATAAAATAGCTTTAGCAAAATTTAATTATTTCTCTTAAAAGTAGGATAATTTTAGGTGATGCATCGGGAAGTGTTGTCAGACTTTTGGCATTTCATATTAATTCCACATTCCCACCATCAATTAGAACGAGAGCCATACAAGTACTGCTTTTGAGTGGCCTCCTTTCCTGCCACTCATCTCGACTTCTAGGAACTCAACCCATCTTTCTCGCCGTCTCGAGCATTTGCAACCTTGGTATCAGTCGCGATACCAGATTCTGCGGCACCGACCTGAGCCGTCGGATCCACGGTTTGGGGACTGCAACAGATATTAGTACTTTGCTTAATGGACACCGAGATTGATACATACTCTCTCCGCTTCAGGTACTGATTCAAGAGGTGAGTCGCAATGACCAAAGCAATAGAGCATCCAAGGGAGAAGGAAAATCCCTTGGTGAACGAAGGAGCCTCGACCGTCTTGTAGACAAGCAGTGGTGTCCAAGCTGTCGACGACTGTGCAATAGCAGTGATGAGAACAAGCGTGAAGGACCGCTCAGCCGGCGAAGTTCTCAACTGGGTGTTCACCCAACCATGAAGCGCAGGTGCCATCGCGTTAGCCGAGTAGATGGTTGAGAAGGCAAACCACTTTGCACCCTCCGGGACATTCCAGACAACCAGAATAATAAGGCCAATGACATTCCAAGTGTAAGCGGCGGTGATAGCCCAAGCAGGGCCTAGGAATAGATCGGAGGCAAAGGACACCAGCAGCACATAGAAGATTCCCAGGGCAGGGGCAATGGTTCCGAGTTCATTGATGCGGCTTTTGGAATATCGCCCGAGGGACTTGATCCAAAGCAGGAAACTTCCCGAACTGGTGTGAAGCTGTGAATTCCAGAACAGCACATCTAGGAAGATGACGGTCCAGAACTGGGGCTTCATCACGATCCTCTTGAGAGTGCTGAGATTCAGCTTGCCATGAGACTGATGGCCCACACGTGATAGCCGCTCCGTACTGACGTCGATGTCGTCCTGGGATAGGCAAACTCGGTTTGGCTGTTCAGGGGTACCCGGAATGACGAAGTAACCCAGAATACCAATGGGAATGGTGATGATGGCGCAGATGATGTACATCCATCGCCAACCCGCGAGGCCGTGCACACCATCGAGTTGAGCTGAAGCACCGGCCTGGATCAAACCCGCAGTGAGGGTTCCCAGATAAAGTCCGATATAAAAGATGCCTCCACGTCGAGCGAGCTCGTCGCCTCGGTACCAGGCTCCTAGTTATGGTCAGTGAGAGTCCGGAGATAGTGCCCAGTGGGAATGCTCACCAAGAAGGTAGTTGACCGCTGGGAAGAAAGCCGCCTATAGCCTTGTCAATACAACCATTGAACACAACGAAGGAACTGACTCACCTCGAACCAGCCAACGAGAAAGCGATACGCAGCAAGTTCCGCGAAGCCAGTAACGCGGTATTGGAGAAGTGTGAAAATGCCCCAGAAGATGTCAAGCGCCGGAATCAACCAGTGCATGGGGATGTAGGTAAGTAGGAACATCAGCGGGATCTGGCCAGTGACCGCACCGACGACGTAAAAGGTCTGGAGCTTGACGAGCTCATTTCCCTCAAACTTGAGGTCCTCCTTGAGGCCTGCAACATAGGCGTTGTCTAAAGGGCTGATTAGCACGAGAGAGCGGGCTATTTGGAAGTAGACAAAGACTTACTCAAATTCGCCTGGTCCATGTACTTGACCCAGTAGGCCAGCACAGAGTATGGAACGATGAGAAGGTCGAGTTTGGTGATGAGCTTTCGTTCTCGAGGACTATCTGTGTCCGCGAACCAGTTGAACCAACTGCCCCTAGATTTTCCTGCCATTGTGAATAGGTAGTTTCAACGAACTAGCTTGGGTGGTGTGTGTGGACCGTTGATCGACGCTGTATTGTCTTGTCTGATATCGGGTTGAGGGCGGCATGGTCTTAAGTAGCTGCTGGGGACTCTTCTATGATAACTAGTAGCAGTAGTATACGCAGGTTCTCTTTCTCGATGCGACAAGGCCTTCACGTTCTAGATCGAACCATGGAAGAAATCGAAAAACCTTCCAGCGTCCGATTCCCCATATCTAGGCAATTGCATCATCTATAGCTACTCTGATGCAAAAGCCTTGAAACAACCACATCGAACAGGGCCCTGGAACAATCCCTGAGCGAACCCAAACGGTGTCTCGCCTTTGATCAAGGCGTTCCCACTTAATAGACCAGTGACCAAAGAGGTCCGCCATTTAGGCTGCGGATCCGCCGAGTTGACCGACGAACCGTGCGGCTCCGACAAATCGGTATCTTTACCATGGTGGGCCTGGCATATCAGCAGGCTCTTCAATACGAGGCGTGTTGTCGGATGGAGTCCGGTCACTAAACACCAGATTGGGATATAGCGGATGGGTCCCTTGTCGGGATGGCCCGCTTGAAGTCGAGGTGAATCTCTAAAGCGAAACTAGTTGTAGATATCAACAGGGATGTCTCGAGTAGGAGAACAGGAAGTGGCTTGACCGGGTGTGAGCAAGACCTGCCGGCCCGGGATTCAAGGAGTACGAATACTCCATGCCTGGAAATTCCATTGTTGAAGAGATAGGGCTGAGGACTACCGGCAACACCTAAAGAACGCATGGCCTTCCTCCCCTGCAGCTAGGGAAGTAGGTCGCGCCATCGCCGAACCACCCTAGTTCAGGGATCAGGCCCAGTGCACATGCAACTATCTCTACACCATCTCGATCTAGCGCGGCAGACTTTGCTGAATATGCATATAATCCAGCAACTTGGCAGCGGCATGCGTGTCTCCTCGCCCACCAGGGCCCCTTGGACGAACCCTACCCGGATGTGTCGACATTGCCGCCGAAGCTGGAAGTCGGAGTGTCTCCGGTGATCATCGCCTGATATCTATCCTGAAAGCCAAGTCAGAGAGCCCACACACTACCAATATTAAAGGCGGCTAGGCGAAACGGCTCAAACTCTATTTGATCGTTGGGAAGGGTTGTCGTAACGATCAAGGGAGAAGTACGTGATCATTCGTGGTCTATAGCACCACATACCCTCGGGGGTGGTTGGGCAACCTGGCGATTTCGCAAACCCCCACTGCAACCCTGCATCTGTTCTTAATTGTACTCCGTAATCTGAAAATGTTCTCGGGGTCATACAGTCACTGATTCTAGATGTGAGTCCGCTGTCTATGCCAAGGACTCAACAGGCATCGCGCGTCTTACCGCGCAAGCACCGCACGGAACACTCCCAACCGTGTTCCATGTTTCTCACACTTGAGAGGAAGTATTCAAACGATATTTTACGTCCAGCCAATAATCAGGTTCTTCCGGTCGGGGCACTTTTATTCATCTGTTCGTGAGGGAACAGAACTCCCTGATGATATTCTCAAGTAGAAACATGTGGATTATGAGAAGCTGGCATACAGGTCATCACAAGATATTTGGTCATTAAATAGGGCATCAGCGATGACTGGGAAACGATACACATCAGGGCGGCGAACAAAGCGTGCGTCTCTACCGGGATCATGCGGGAAGGGCCAGCTAGTTGCTGATTGATGAGCTGAATTGCTGTGACTACTGACTAGGTGTTGGACATGTAATTTCGATTTCTATTCTTCGCCAGATGGGAAGCGCCTTGGTCCAGTGCTGCGAGGAATGCACTTGAATTGATGGTTCATGTTCTATGTAGCATGCATTCGCGAGTTGTGTCGTCGAGATATGCCATTTGCTAAATGGGACATTGCCGTCCATTGGTACAGATATGATCTCCTCAAAGCAGAGTACTGGGATATGCCACAGCCAGAAATCGATAGTGAAATCTTAGATCGTCAAGGGAGAGCGGCGCCCTCGGGAAATCGGGGAGTACCTGAGACCCGAGAGATGGAGGATGTTGACACCGCAAGCCAAGTCTAGCGCATGACGCGCAGCCGGGCCTGCATTCGTCGCATCTCACATGTACTTCGCTTGCTGTTAAAGAAGCCAAGCAGGGAGTTGAAGTGGCCCCTCCGGTTGCCGCGCTGGCGGGTGAGAAGCGGCGTCTGAAGGGGGTCATCAGGGAGCCGACTTGGAGACCGCTGTGGCTTTGTTGCTCATTATCGGCTCCCGGAATTAATTCAAATAACGTTGCATCATTCTCTTTGTTCTCGTGGGATTCAGATGAATTCAGATGAGGAGTCTATAGGGGCCTGGTCAATCTCCCATGCCTAGGATGATGCCCGAGAGCCCTGCCCCGGCATTCTGGGAGATGTACAAATCTTCACATGTTGGTGGTCAATGAAGAGATAGTCTTGTTTTGAAGTGTTGCTGTTTATGGCGTAAACCAAATTCGTCTTTTGATGAACACCAGACATTGTCATGAAGCTATCCAATATGGCGATGAGAGTGATAAGTGTAGCGGCCCATCAGGAGCGCCAATCTTCTATCGAACATATGAGGCTTTGTTTGTGGCTGTGCTTGAACTAGATATGCAGCAGTTTAGTGACGCCATTCAGCGCCGTCTTATTCCACGAATGCGTTTGTCTTAATTCTCTGCTTTCAAACTTGGGAGAACGCCGAGGCACTTGCTCTCCTTTATGCATGAAATAGTATGCGTATATAAGCGAGGAACTTTAGCTATCATGAACGAAATATCTTCATTGGAATCCTTCTATGCACACTCGCTCTAAATGATGAGGAATCATCTTCTCACGGTCTCTTAGCTCGTGGCGTGACAACCAGCACGACTCCACCCAGCAAGGGCGCACTAGACTTGAGCGATATCTGACTCATTTCATGCCTTTCTCAAACATCACATCAAAGTAGAATTCTCAAAGCTGTTTCCCAGTTTCAAAACCTCATCCGCCACAGACACGACCATGACCGAACTCCCAGTTGGCCCCATCTCACCACCGGGTGTGGCTAGTCCACCCTCACGCACGCCGATTGACGGGCGATACACAGCCCTCGTTCCCCTCGAACCGGCCCACGCCCCTGCACTCTTCAAGCACCTCGGTGGCGCCCACAACGGTGACAGGTGGACCTACATGTTCGGGGGACCCTACTTAGATGAAGAAGAGTGGAATGAAACAATCGAGGACTGGAGCAAATCGACGGATCCATTTTATTACACTGTCCTCTCCGGGCCTCTGTCGGACCCAGACTCAGAGCCTGTCGGGTTGATGGCTTACCTCTCTATTGTTCCCAGTCATCGAAGAATCGAGATTGGATGCGTAATTTTCGGAGAACAGCTTAAGCAAACGCGGGCGGCAACGGAAGCCTCATATTTGTTGCTCAAGCACGCCTTTGAAGAGCTGGGCTACCTCCGAGTGGAATGGAAAGCCAACCACTTTAACAAGCCAAGTCTATCCGCTGCCGCACGCCTGGGATTTGTATTTGAGGGAGTTTTCAGGTATTTCGCTCCGAACCTGGTACTTCGTTTGTGATCATGATCTGACCTCGAGTAGGAAGCATATCATTACCAAGGGACGGCGCAGGGATACCGCATGGTACAGTATCACGGATGATGAGTGGGTAGTTGTGAAGCAGGCCATGGAAGCTTGGCTGAGTGAAGAGAACTTTGATGAAGATGGGAAACAAATCAAGGGTTTGAGGGACATTAGACAAGCCTTGCAGGAGACCAACTGAACAGACGGTGCTCTCTGCGTTGCAAGTTAAGCCACAACAAAAAGAATCAAGACATGTTTACACATTTCGGATTAGTTGAGATGAACAGCGAGGGGAGAAATCTATTGGCGCCATTGAAGAGTGAATCTTGCAGACCATCTTCATTAGCTCTGAACCAGGCCAGACACAACCCCTTCACAGGTCGCATGCTCTGCAAGCTTGCATCGTCACCAACCAAATGTTGATCTACTTACGGATATTAACGTCAGCTACTCCGTAGCGTGCGGTCAATTCAAGTAGCACAACCGCAAAAAGAATGAATGGACTGTCCATTGAGACCCAAAAAGATGGAGTCCCATGATGTGGGACTTGCGAACGGGATCTTGTCGGTGGAGAGGCTCGAACTCTCGACCTTTGGATAACCCTGACCTGAGGCCAAATCATGCTATGAGACCAACGCTCTAACCAACTGAGCCACACCGACTTGTTCTTGTTGTTGTGTTTCGAGAGCTGCTGGGAGGCCTTGTAGACACAAGATGGTAGGCGGGAGCGCAAGGGAGTATGACGTTGGATCAACGTCTTCTCTTCATGATGATCCTTTACCAACAAATAACCGCCGAGCAATGGAAACGCTACCTACCATAAATACGTTTCCTGTAATGGAATGAAGTCAATTTGTTATAGTTGGGCTGGTTCGATGATAGAAAGATGTAAATGCAAAGTGGGATATTCCGAGACATTTACAAGGATGTCAACGGATAGCAAAGCCTCATTCCCCCCCTCCTGCACCAACAAAGACAATCAAGACAGCAGCGTACGCAACCGTACAGGAAATAATATCCTTTGGCTTGGAATCAACCATGACGACCGCCAAAGCAATTGCAACTGCGAGTACAAAGCACGAGGTAGTGAGTATTGCCGTCAGCTGGGTTGGGTGCAATACCATAATCAGCATGGGCCCAACCATAGCCAGTCCGCCCCCAACAGCCATGCTGAGCCTGGCACTCAAGGCCTGGGATTTATTCTGCTCCTCATTTCTAGAGAGCCCAGATGTCGTTCACCTGAGGACTTCGAAAAAAGCCTTGCTGAGATCTTTTTCAGCCTTCTCCAATTCGGCCATCTCATCTTTTAGAGCCGAAGACTCTACTTTGGCCTCCTTCAACCTAGCTACCTTGTATTTCACCTCATCCAAGTCGACCATCTTCTGGGCGACTTCGCCTAGATTGCTGGCCTCGAAGATGAGGTTCCCTTCATCCCGAAAAGCGTGATAATCTCGCACGGCGCTGGCTTGAAATCGAAATCAGATATAGAAAAGAGCAACGTGCACCTGGAACTAAGCTTACAGTGGCTCGCCAAGTCTTGAGCGATCTCTTTTGATACCGCGTCGCTCAGCAGATCCGTCTGGTCAAGAGAGGCGAAGCGCTTGAGGAGCTTTGCGCGAGAAGAGAGAACGTTATGACGGTGAAGGAACTCTACATAGGATAGAGGAGCAAGCCGACGTGATACAGTCATCGAGGGCAGAGTAATATTAAGCCGTCTCCTCTCTTCAACCTTCATTGGAGCCGGAAACAGCTCCCGGAGTAGAATCTCCTCCTGGCGCAGTGAAGATGTTCCTTTTCGTTTCTCTAAAAGGTTCGGCGCGGCCTCTGACATCCGCTCAATCAGCATGCCGACATCCCAATCTACAGGATCCATGTCTGTTGATTTATTAAGGCGAGAAGTAGCCAAAGATAGGGTAGAAGGACCAGAGAAGAAGTCAGAGGAATGGGAACTTGCGAAATCAGAGAGGGGCTAGCTATTAAGTGCGCAGCCACTCAGCCGTCCAATAATCGATTCCCACGTGTGGAAATATGCAGGCATTGACGAGTTCAGCCGCGTTTTGCACATTCGGTTTGAAATCAGGACGGTTGGCGAGAGGAGAGTCTTACCTGAGCGCCAACTCGCCTCTCACCTACCAATGTATATAGTGCATTCGCGATCTTTGGAACTATATATCTGGCTACTATCGTTGAACACAGAACTAAGAAAATTTAATCTGGGACGTATCAAGTGTCAGAATAAATCTTCCACCTGCCACCTCCGTTAACCCATACAACTTCTTCCCCCGTTTGTCGTAACTGAGATCTTCTGGGCTCCTTGGAATAAAGCCCTTGTTCTGATGAGCCTTCTTCGCCGGGATCCATCCCCAGATATCGCCAGCACTCTCCCCGTTGCTGCGAGATATGTATATCTTGCCGTCGGCCTGGACTGCGCCTTGCATGCGCTCAATATCGACGCAATAAGCCCAGGATCCCTTGGCTGTACCGCCAGTTGTTCGAAGCTTCCGCGTCTTGTAGTCGAGCTCGTACTGGACCAGACGGATGGGTACTTTCGTGCTGGTCTGGTACTCGCCGACCATGAGGCTGTCAGGACTGGTTGTGCGATCCAAAGAGATGTATGAGAACCGGAAATCGAAAGAAGGCGTCCACTTATACCATCTGCCCCTTATTAGTGAGTGAAAAGGGCCAGAAAACCTCAGCTTAGACGCACCTGATTTGGGGCAACACGTATTTGTAGCCCGCAGCCGAGTATCCTCCTCCGCTCTTTTTGCCAACACCATCACCACTACCGACCTGCCAGATGTTGTCCATGTCAAAGACCCGGATACCGTTCCAGGTATCGACAACCCACAAGGTGTTTCCATACCACATAATACCGCCCGCATGGACAGGTACCGCGCGGAAATTGTCCTTAGCATGGGGGTACACCAACAGAACATGGCGATAGCTGTCATCAGCGCGGTTCACAAACGTGACTCGGACGCTCTTGTCGTCATCACGATGCCAACTGACGATCCAGCCATTCTTGCCCTCATATGTACCAGTATCCAGTGCGTCTGCGGTCGAGGTAATGCCTTGAGGCACCCACTTGCTGGTGTTCTGGTCATCAAAGTCTGGTTTCTCCTCCCACGCCTTCTTTCCAAGCGCATCGGTAGTCATCCTGTGGTTTCCATCGTCAAAGACGTTAGATACCGAAACCTTCTTCCCTGCCTTGGTGAAAATCTTGGACAGGGAGGCAACGTTCGGGTTATCGCCCTGGTCAACCAAGACAAAGTCGGCGCCGTTTCTCTTTTTGGAACTGGTCTTGCAATTGTCCGCGTTTTGTCCAACGACGGACAATACTGAGGCAAGAAACGAAATCAACAACGAGAACTTCATTGCAAATTTGATGCGTTGCACGGGATTTTTGGTTAGTATAGAATTGATTAGAACCAGTTTCATGTCAATATGAGGCTTCCCGGACGCTTTATGTGTGATAAATCCTTGACAGCACTGTGTTGCAATTCTGCACGTTCCTAAAAATAGGCAGACAATCAAGAGAGCAGTTTCAAACATAACGTCATGCTCAGGCGAGTGGTCGTCAAGTTGAAACAATGCATGTCGATCCTTTGCCCCGAGGCGTTTTCTTGGGTTACAAAGTGTGAGTTTTAAGAGGCAGGTCACACACCAGGCCTTTGATCATCTCCATAAGCCGGAGGGAGTGAAGCCTGTGATTACTGCCCAGTGTGAAACGCGATTATTCAAGGTATACGTGCAGGTTGTCCATCAACATGACTTATAGACTTACCCCTCGTATAACTGCCTAACTATTCATCACTCTCAGCAGTGTCATTCCATGCAAATCTCCTCCACATATCAGGATTCCTTTGCGCCCTCGAGCTACATTTCCAGCTTCCCCTCGTGTGTGTCCAGCTCTTCCCTCTCCAAGCTGGTGATCCCCGATAGACCTTTTCCCTCAAACTGTACGCTCTCAACTCCACCCCTATCAGCAATCGGCAGATAATCACCACCCAGTCCAAGAATATGCCAAGCATCAGTCGCGGACACAGCCGCCTCCACCTCATCCACCATCCCGTTGAAAGGCGGGGTCATGTCGCCTCTTCTCGTCCTAATTGCTGCTCTCGGCCACTGTGCAGGTGTACGCTAGCCCAAAGAGGTCGTTACTTCGAGATTTTGGCATGAGGGGGTTATTCCCACAGGCAGAGGAGCGATGTTAGCTTCGAGGGCACCAGCTGCTCCCAACAATTACTGTCCAACACAGTAGCTATGCGCAAAATGACTGTTTGGCACTTTCACGTTTTCAGGCAATCCGTCGAGAACGAAGGGCTAAGTTAGGCTCGATATTCCTGATTTGGTCATTATTCTGAGAAGAATTGTCCTGGTTCAGGTATTGTAGCTGCCTATTGTCACAGAACTGAGGCCCATCTCATCTACACAGCAGATATATAATCCCGCGTTATGGTCTATTGAATCCCATTCTTGTTCTTCAAACCACTATAACTCAGCACACACTCCTTCATACCGCCTACATTTCAACTTGAATCATCATGACTGTTCCCACCAAGCCTTCCTTCGCCCGCTTCGAAGCTACAGACCCCCTCACCAGCCCCGAAAAGCTGGTCGAGACCATCAAGCGAGACGGCGGAGTGATTGTCGAGAAATTAATCACCCGCCAGTTAGCGGAACGAATTCGGGATGACTTGAAACCGCACTTCGAGGCAGATATTCCTGACAAGTACGGCTTCTTCCCAGCGACAACTCAAAGGGCAACGGGCCTCTTGGGCATCTCTGACGGCTGCGTGGAGCTCGCATGCAACCCCATCTACATTGCCGTCGCGAATGCTCTCGTATCGTCCAGCTACACCTTTTGGAGAAAGGACCACAAGAAGACAGTGAGCGGAAAGCCCATCATTTCTTCCACTGCTGGCTTCCGCGTAAACCCAGGAGGACAACAACAGGTCCTTCACCGAGACGACAAGTAGGTCCGCCCCCTTTGGCAGGTTTGAGAATCTCCAACTAAACTTCTCTGCAGTGACTATCACCCTCATGACAAAGAACTTCCTGTGATGATTGGTTGTGTCACTGCACTTACCAAGACGACAAAGGAGAACGGAGCTACCGTCGCGATTCCGGGATCTCACTTATGGGGGCCAGATCGTCAGCCTCTGGACGAAGAAACCGTCCCTGCCGAACTTGAGCCCGGCGACGCCTTGATCTTCCTCGGAAACCTATATCATGCGGGTGGAGCAAATGTGACAAAGTAAGAGACTGCCTATACGGCTTGACTTCCTCAACTAATTTGGCCGGACAGGAATGAATATCGTGAGACTGTTGGAATATTCCTCTGCAAACCAACGCTTCGCCCTGCCGAGAACCAATTTCTCATGGTTCCACTAGAGCGAGTGAGGAAGTTGAAGCCACAGGCCCAGAGGCTCTTGGGCTATGGGCTGTGCGAACCTGGAGTAGGGTTTATGAATTACCAAGACCCAATGAGAGTTTTGTTTGGAGTTGAGGATGAAGAGACGGTAAATATGTAGTTTACATTTTGTAGCAACAGCTTGTCTTTTTGGTAAATAAAGAAACATACCAACTCAAGGCCTCCCAAAGTCAACTCGGGGGCAGCATGCAGCCCCTTGGAGTATGAGGCATACTTCCAACCAAACATGCTCGGGGAACCCGCTTTGGCGGATGACCTCCTTCACAACTCCAGAAACCACCTATCAGCATGGCCCCTTCTCACTAAACCCAGGTCCACTATTGGCCGTTGGAACCCGGGACCAGAACCGATCTCAACCCCCGCTCCACAAGTGACGGCTGAGTGGAGTTTAGGGCAGGAATCTTGACTCCTACAACCCCAGATCGTTGCAAGGTATCTGCATCCGAGAGAGGCGCAATGGAAGCACAGCTGAGACGCAAAACTACGGAGCAGACTACTCATAAAGGTATTCCCTCCCCCACGGTGTTATTCTTGCAGGGTACTGATACGGGGCGGAAACGCAGGCTGTGCAACTTGTGATCGTCGACGAATCCGTTGCGACCTACAACGCCCAGCTTGCAACAAATGCTCGAAAAGGGGCCTTGAATGCCCTGGTTATGGTCGCCGACTTCGATGGCTAGATGGGGTCGCAGCCCGGGGACGGTTCAAAGGGAGGAAAGCTCCTACTATGACAGAGTCCCCCGCCCAACATACTATTTCCACCTCAACCAACCATGGCAGCAGCATTGGGAGTCAACAACATCCAACAAACGCCGAGACATCAACCCTAACGTCCTTCCATATTTCTTCAGGGACATCTAGTTTCATTGAGTACTATGGGACACACATAGCAGGACTGATGGTCTGGTTGGACTCTGAGGAGAACGAGTATCGTCGACGCGTGCTACCTCTAGCACAGAGCCGCCCTGCAATCAGTCTTGCCGTCACTGCTTTTGCAGCTCGACACTGCGCAAGTACCTTGCCCTACGACGCTACGACCTTTCCCCAGCTTGCCCGCGATCAATGCCTCGAAGCCATCCGAACTGGTGCCCAACGAATGACAGACAAGATATGCCGAGGCCACGAACCCAACAACGAAGCAGACATTGCCGAAGCAGAGTGGATGCTGGCCGCAATTCTTATTCTCGCAAACTATGAATCAACACAGTCTTGCTACGAGGCCGCTCACTGTCACAGACAGGCCGCTCGAACGATTGTCAACATATTCGATCCCACGAGGCTCGATGGAGAGGGACTGTTTGCGTTTCTTCGGAATCAGCTGGCTAATGACGATGTGGTTGCTGCCGCCACTTCGTTCGACATGTCATTCATCAGAGACACTGTCACGCCTGCGCCGAACACTGAGGGTCTGTTGTTCTCGGAGTATTTGACAGTGCTACATCAAGTCACGCTGGCTTCAAGAGAGACTGGGGGTGTTTCTGCCGACACATGGACGTTACCCGGAATTCAGTCCGCATTTGAGCAGGCAAGGGGGTCGACACTGATGTCAGCCGGACGACTATGTCTAGGGCAATCCAGAATACGCCGTGATTTTGTCCGCATCGTGGACATGTATCACAACGCAGCGCTGCTGTATTCCTTTCGATGTTTAGGTCGGGCATCCCCCTGTGATGGGGAATGGAGATCGGCAGCATCTAGGCTATTCGAGCTGCTCTTAGAGATGGAAGACCAGTCAATGTGGATTCAGAACCTCCCCTGGCCGACATTCATTGCCGGGACAGAATGCTACGGGCATAGTGAAAGGCAGGCCATAGTGTTCGGGTCCTTTGCGACTATATGCGAAGCCACGAGATTCAAGCAGTTTTCGGATGCATTGCAATTCTTGGAGGCTTTTTGGTCTGGATCGTGTCCAGATTGGAGGGTTTTGGGCATGGAATGGGAGTTGGCAGGTCGAAGAATATTGGTAGTATGAGGTTATCCCGGAATTCCAGGAAACCCCCTCTTTGATCGGCGCAGTCAACTCTCAGTTATCACTTCAGGCTGTGACCCCAGACAAGGATCCTGAGAACAAACACACCGACTGTGTACCCAGGAGAACCAGCCAGCCGCCTTTTACCATAAGCCAATTATGGCTTAAAATAGAGCACACTGCATAATATCCCTTGCATGTTTTACCCTAAAGACTGTTCTAGCCCCGAGAAGTTTGTTCTCTCAGGATCGACAATGCAGAACTAGATCAATTTCTTTGCCATCCGGGCGCGAAATCGGAAGCATTGCCCATACCCTAAACCTGCATGTCTCGCGAACAAGAAAAAAAACTCTTCACTGTGCCCAGAGTACAAACCTGAACGCTTGCAGACGGAAAGGGTCTCGTAATTTTTGCCAGTCTCGGTAAATGTCCCGGGTAGGAACAGAAACCGGCGGCGACCAACACCAGCCACTTCGGAGCTAGCGGACTCGCAATGGGCAAAGCGGTGGAGAATTGCGGGGAGTTGTAGGACCCCGGATTGAGCGGGCGGGTTTCCCTGGCTTCAAACATGGCTGGCTTTCTCTACGTTGCCAACGAGTCTCGATCTTGAACCGGTTGGGGATGCAGTCAAGGCGGAATAGGCTACTGAACCCGGAGATCCCGCTAGATAGTTATGGGACGCTTTGTCACAGAAACTGTCTACGGTAGAAGCTTCTTTTTCTTCTAGACGGTCGACATGGTCTTAGCCAAGGAGGAGATGGGATGTTGGGTTCTCCCCCCCCCCTTGGAATCTGACCTGTCAACCCCCGGCTTATTTCCAGGGTTGTGAGATACGCGAGTTTGCCCTGGAGCTGGAGGGGGAGAGTCTTACGCCGCTTCAACTTGTTCGAGGCGCCCGCTCATCTTTTTGTCTCGCTCGACGGGCGCCGCAACAGAGAGGGGGCTCGGACGGTTGACACACATAAGAGTCTGAGACTGAGATTTCTACCCGTCCAGATCCGACGAAGCCGCCCGCCCTCACAAGGGCCTCGAAAGTGAGGTGGCGTCTTGGTTAGCTCGATCCAAAGGGGGGTTTGTGTGACAGATGGTACTGTGCGACAGGGCTGGAGCCCCCGAGTTGTCTCGACTCCTCTCCAGGAAGCAAGCATCCTCAAGTCCGACGCAGCCACCCTTGGCATTTTGTTTTCGCGCCGCATTAGTGGAGAGGAGGAGCTTTTGCCCGTTGTTAAATCGTTCCGTTGAGGAGAGGGAGGGGGCTGGCGGAAATCCGGAGTTGTTTAAGTTGTGAGAGGAGAAGAAGAAGCGGCAGAATCTAGAGGAGGGAGGATCCAGAACGAGAGTCGATCACAACATGGAGGCGCGCCTCAACTCACTCACAGCACCCTTGATGCCATCGGAGGTTAATACCGACGCCCCCCCTCCTTGTTCTCCTCTCGATCCCCC